>MU124061.1:0-23182 GCA_014904935.1 Melanogaster broomeanus
TTCTAAGACAGGTGAACATGGACTATTCCCTAAGCCATGCTCTCAATCACAACATGGCAGGCATCCAGCAAGGTCGTCACCTTCTATGATGTCAATTGCCAATATATGAAGCATTTCCGAAGAGGATCTCATCCAACTCCCGATCTGAGAATTCCGACCGACATCAGCATCATCCCGAGCATCGGCTTATGGCATGTTCACGGTCATCAAACTGAATGCTTTGCCCGATACTCTCCGGGATTCATCCAAGGAGCCGGTAGAGTGGAGGGAGAAATCATAGAGACCCTATGGGCTATCCTGAATGTCATTTCGGGTTCTGCTCGCGGGATGTCGGCTCCCCATAGGCAAGAACTGCTCGATTTTCAAATGAATGATTCCAACTTTCAGAAAATGATTAGGATGGGTGAGCCTGTGTTCTCCAGGAGATTTCATGGCTGATGATGTTTAGCCGGAAGCATTCATAGGAAACTCAAGATAGCATTGACCAGCAAGGAAGAGGCTGCAGATGCTTTCCGAGCTCTGGATGAAGGTTTGCCGTCGGATCAGAAGAAGACATTGCTCAAACAGGAACGGAAGGCCATGAAAGAGAGAGAAGGAAATCCTGCAGCCATGGATATTTATCAGATCCAATTGGATAGAGGTGATTCTCCTGTATATGTCCCCTACAGCCTGCTGAAGAACCTGCCAGCTCCGACAATGAAAAGCATCGAGCTTGCCATGTTATCTCGATCTCATTCTATACCTTCCACTCGACAGGGGGTCAAGTACTTGGTTGGCTCAAGGCTTGCACATCCAGCAATCCCAGATCCAACTAAGGTTGGAGGCCCTTTCCTTCGGTCATAGGGCCACCGAAGCTCAAAGGCTGACCCTGGCAAGGAAAAGGGATAGGCTAGGTACTGACGTCCGAAGCTTTGTCTCGATGGCCCTTCCTTCCTTGGTCAAATCCAAGTCCAATCACCTGATGAATGGGACAGTCACTCCGACGACTGGATTGATTACTCAGGATCTGATGAAGACGATGCCGAAGTAGCCTTCGGAAATATAGAACCTCACCATGAGGAAGAATCTCATCTCCCCTTCCCTTCCTTCATGGGTAGAACAGCCTGCATGGAATTAGGTATTGAATGGCTGGCAGAAGAAGAACTGGAACTGAGAAAGGGTCAAGCTAATGACTCCCTCCAACACCTCAGGATGGCATTGGCCGAGAAAGCTGTTCTCTTCCGGACTGAACTTCGGCATGCCAGCAGTCAGACCCATACCACCCGGGCATGGGTGAAAATCAACACCATAGAGCTAACTGTGAAGAAGCATGCTGCCCTTTATCGAGCATGCCGACAGGCTATGATCTCATTGGAAGCCGATGAAGAAACACTGTCTCGGTATCAGGTACTGGAGAAGGAACAGCTCAAGGTCAGCACCGCAGTGTCGGACCCGAATGCCCGAGGTCAAAGGGATGCCAAATTAGCCTGGTTCTGGACCATGGATGTGCAAAGGGATACCGAACTGAATGACTGGATGTCGGAATGTATGTGGAAGTTGTACCAGCATTCACTTAACAGCCAAGCTGAATCCATGCATCTTTCTACAGTTTATCGGGGGCATTGGCTGAGGGCAAAGGCACTCAAGGACCGATGGGAAGAGGAGGTGGAACTGCTCCGAGCAGAAGGCGAATGGACGAGTAATTTCTTTGATTACAAGTCTAGGGCATGGGGCATCATTTTCCGAGACTCTGCTAGGCAAGGTCGGGTCGGTCATGCTTGCTATGCAGCCCGACAACAAGCCAATTTCGGGAGTCTGCGGGATCACTGTAAAGACCTGTTAGGAAATTAGCGGAATGGCCCGGTTTAGCTTTCAGTTTATTGTTGTCAGTTCATTGTTGTCTGGTTCATTGTTGTTGGTTCATTGTTTCTAGCTCATTGTGTTGATAAATTTAAGGGCCTCCACTGTTTCCACGTCTTCAATATTCACCGAATCCACAATGGCTCCATACTTCCCTGATGAGACAGGCTTCCAGAACATACTTGAATACATTGGTCTCAGATTTGAGTTCATCCGTCGGGCAACAGTCGCGACACCATCGACCCTGGCCGATGTCAAAGAAATATGCCTGTGGAAGTGGTAAGTTTTCCTTTTGTCTAAGAATCTCAACCTATCTACCACTGTTCCAGGCCCTTGCCACCCGAGTCATCACCACTGCCATGATGCGGGGTTGGAACAATTTGGAGATCCCTCATACCATCAGGATGTTGGTGGATCCTCAACATACCGTGCCAGGCCCATGTTAACAGGCCCTACCTCGACGTCAAAGATGACCCCGGACTGCCATATCAATGGTGGTTCGAAGCTGACAACAACCTACCTGAGTTTTATCAAGAACTGGGATGGGATGTTTTATTGCACCTGTATAACAAGTTTCGTCACTCGATTTCCTACAGTAAGTGCTCATCTCCCCTCCACTGGACTCCCCCAAATTCCATCTATTTTAGCTGGTACCGACTCCGAAGGCCGATACCCAACAACTCACCGAGATAGAGCAACTAGAGGAGGCCCGAAGGCATGCGGTCATCACAAGGGGTTTGCTGCAAGCGAGAGCAACAAGGTAGAAGGAGAGCTTAGGTTGGCAATGGAAAGGATAGTCCAGCTAGAGGAACACTGGAGCCCTGGAGACATTTTTGATGCTATCAAGTCTTCAGAGGTCAACGGTAGATCCAGCTGGCCATTCACGTAAACTATTGTATTTTGTAGCAGTAGGCAATGGCAAGGGTATGGCATGGGTTAGTATGGGTACCTACGGGTATGGTACAGGTCCAGATTTGGCAACTCTTGCCAAACCCGTACCCATACCTGTTAGCCAACGGCACGGGTACGGGTAACCCGCATGGGTTATGGGTATGGGTATCTGCGGGTATGGGTACGGATTTTGCAACCTGTGCAAAACTCGTACCCATACCCATACCCATTGCCTAATCAAGCCTTGCGTGGCCGTGGAAATACCATTTACAGTAATTCGTTACATTGCTGATTTTGTACTGATCATCTTTTCATCACATACACACCAACCAAGCCAAGCACGCACGTCGACACGACACAACTCAGGCTAAGCTGTGTGCAGCCACGATACATCTTTCCTCCAGCATGCGACATAACCCCCTCACATGCGCGTCAACCAAGTCCAGCATACACGTCAGCGCAATGCACGCCACCCTTAACAACTCACGCAGCTATGTACAACCATCATGCCCACTACCCATGGGCCACGCCAGCCCCCTCATGCATAATCACAGTGACTCAGAGTGGTGCACGCGCGACACGATGCAGCCACCACCATGTCGACATAAGCTTTCTCTTTTTCTGGTTTATTAACGAGCTAACTACTTGCACAGCTTTCGAGCCTATGATGATTACGTGCACTCCCCATGGACAATACAGTATTGGACCGGCACTTGCGCCAGCAGTTTTCATGTGTCTCGCGTTACACAACACCTCAATTTTTTGTAGATCAGACACTTGGCATGACTTCTTATGTACTTAAGGAGTCTCTAGAAAAAAATTGAATAGCATCAGTAGTGGTGTTGTGTCGTAGCAGAGAGTCTGAATTTGAGGCCTTATCGCGCATACACCACCACTTGCGCCAGGGCCAAAAATAGTATATCAGTCAGATCGTTAGTTATCCTTCCGTAAGATCAGGTGATAAGCCCATCAGTCCTCGCCGTCACTCCCAGCTGGCCAGCCCATCATCAGGATCCATGCCCTCATTGTTGTCGCCATCGCCATCCATTTCGACAATCTCAAAAATGGGCTTGGGCAAACATGACTCCAGCTTTCCCAGCTTCGGTTGATTCCAACGAGTCGGGCGCTTCTCCGCCTTTGCCAAGTCCCGCTCTGCCTCCTAGGTTGCAAGCTCGTTCTTGAAAGCTTGTCTTCGAACTCGATTTCTTTCGAGCCGCGCTGCTTCTGCCTCTATCCACGGCCCCATTGCTTCTTTTCGTTCATCCCATTGCTTACACCATTCTTCACGCGCCAATTCTTCTTCAACAGCTACCTTTTCATGTTCAACTACTTGGCTGTGGAACTCGTCACTGGTGAGTAACCTGGGTAGGCCATCTCCCACGAGTTTACCCCCCTTGGTGATTGATTTTGCATGCCCTGTCATTTTCTCTTGAGTGCGAGCGGGCTAACTTTCAATTGACTTTGTTACGGGCACTACTCCATACTGTCAGGGTGGCCTAGCCCTATTTGGGTAACTCTTTGTTGATTACAGATTAGATAGTAGCACTAAGACCACAGAATGGACTGTTGTCCAGCATGTCTCTGGCAGGATGTAAGCCCACTTGATAAAAGGATTTAAGTCATGAAACTGTTGCCAGAGGTTACTGTCACCACCTACTTAAGTTTCAAGCGTATACAAAAATCATTCGGCTGGTCAGCAACTATGCAGCTGGAAAACAGTCATATTTTTGACGAAAAACAAATGATATTTGAGATCAGACAATGTATAGTATAACCATCATCTCTGTATACATAGCTATGTATTTAACCCACTAGCTCGAGGTGTTGTGGAGGCTGCACATCACAAGATTGAAGCGGTAGAATGAGTTGGCGCAAGTGCCGGTGGTGGCGCAAGTGCCGGTCCAATACTGTACTGTTACGATGTATGATGCACACAGACAAGGTGATGAGAGGACAAGGAGACAGAGAGAAAGGATGACAACCAAAGGTACATTGTCCATCACATAGCATGCCCCACAATGTGCCAATGCACCTGATGATGACAACAGTGCAGCCCACCTATTCACACCACTCACGCGACGCACTGGACATGCATAGCCACAACGACAAAGACAACAATGACAAGATGCATCTGCTACCCGTGTACATGCGCCATACAACCCCGGTGACAGCATACATTGACGCGGACAACTCCAGGTCCAATAAGACCCATCGCCCGGTGCATCGGAAATACACCCGAGATGCTGGAGGGCATCTAGGACCTCTGGGACGAAAGCCGAAGGATAGTGAGCCCAGTACCTGAAGATCACACGCCCCCGTTGACTGTTCTCAGGGCCCAAGGACGTATTAATTAACTACTTAGTATACTTGTTGCATGTTAGTACAAGTACTGTATACATATTGGACCCACAGGTATACCCTCCAGGGTTCACCCCACGGGTCCATATTCCCAAACCCATCTAAGTACCCTTACCCATTGGGGGGGTATGGGTATTCTGCGGGTATACCCCTGCCATTGCCTAATATCCATATCCGTCAGGGCTAGCTACCCATGCCAAAGGGTATGGGTTTTAGCGCGGGTGGACGGGTAAGAACCCACAGGCATACTCATCATGGGTATACCCACGGGTACGGTATATTTTCAACTAACTACAGTAGTATACTTTATTGTATGTTACATACTGTATACATAGTAGACCCGTGGGTATACCACTTGAACCCTTCCACATACCCCTACCCTATTGGGTGGCATGGTATTCCGCGGGTTACAGGTATGTCACCCATACCCGCAGGTATACCCCTGCCATTGCCTATGTAGCAGATGTCATAGAGAGAGAAAACTTGGATAGTAATTCAGGGAGGTCCCCTGTAGAACCCAATCACATCTGTCCACTCCTACTCCCTCATGAACATTGTCCCTCATGTGATAAGCAAGGCAAATCCTATCCCTTACTGATGGAGGAACTCCATGCTGAAGGACCTTTCCAGATAGTGCTAGTACTGTTCCTGGCCCATAGAACAGTCCCACCCCGAGAGTGTCCAACTCCATGTGAAGCTCGGGATCCCCACCTATGGTAGCCAACATATCCAACCACTGAATTCTGCATTGCCTGATTGACGATGACTGATGTCACAGAATAGACCGAAGACCACTCAGAAAGGACCGACTTCATTTCCTCAATCTTGGTGGATTGACCCAACTTGCAGAGAGCTTCCCTCCAGATGAATAGAGGTCGGGATGCATGACAAACAAGGATGCTGAAAGGATGGCAGTTTGCAAAGAGCTGGCTTGGAGCCATTTCCGAGGCCCTGGATCTTCATTCGAGTCTTTCAGGAGAGCGGATACCTCGGGCATATGTCGGAAAGGCTACTACCTTCAGGATGTGTTTGGCATGAAAGGAAAAGCGGTTCCTTACCAGGCAACCTTGCTGATACCAAGCAGGGGACAATTCTATGGCGCCTCTCACCTCTCCTCCACCAAACAGCTCCTCCTCTGTCCTCCAAGATCTTGAGTTGCTGACACTCCTACTTAAGGCTGGGAACAGCAATTCCAGGTTAGTCCCACATTCCCTCTGCCCGAAGTCATCAGCACCATCCCGATGGAAATGAAAGAACTATAACCTCATCCTGGGAAACTCATTGAGATATACGCCAGTGAATATACCATGCCAGACATACCCCCTGTCTGGTCCAATAGTGAGGGTCGGATCCGATATCTATCTCCTTGGGCTTCCTCTATTGGAGGAATCTTTCCTTGAGAGATTGTCTCTCTTTGTTCATTGTGTACCAGTCTCATTCGGCCCTAATGACTCCACCATCCTTCGGATGTTGATCGGGAAGCTCCCTGGTCCAACATGAACATTAATATATATATATATTCTGTGCTCACTTACTTTGGTTCTGATAAGCCTTGGCCATCGATTGAACAATCCGATCGGCTTCGAAGACTGCTGACAATGGAATGGATGTATCGGGAAGTGAGGTAGGTCGGATAGGCCGGCCTATGGCTTCCAGAAATCGGTTGATCATATATTCAGCAATAATATCGGACATGCGAAGTCTCCAATGTGGTGGGATTTCCATGGTTGAGGAGAATAGACAACAAATGGCTATCAGGCAATTTTACTTGTTGGAGTAAACTCCCCAGCCGATTTATTCCGACAAGCTACCCATCGGCCGACCCAGCAGCAACTGACTAACCATCACCTATGGCCGAACTTGCCCCTATGGAATCCTACACCTTGGCCCATCTGCTGCCGATACCTATACATCACCCAGTACCTATGGGTCAGTATTTCCTTGGTCCATCCAATACCTATGGGTCAGTATTTCTTGGCCCACCCAATACCTACTTATTCCCTCGGCCAACCCAGTATCTATGAGTCAGCATTTCCTCGGCCCACCCAATACCTATGGATCAGTATTCCATCGGCCCACACAATATCTATGGATTTGTATTTCCTCGGCCCATCCAATACCTATGGATCAGTATTTCTTCCGCCCACCCAATACCTATGGATCTGTATTTCCTCGGCCCACCCAATACCTATGGATCGGTATTTCTTCGGCCCACACAATATCTATGGATTTGTATTTCCTCGGCCCATCCAATACCTATGGATCAGTATTTCTTCAGCCCACACAATACCTATGGATCTGTATTTCCTTGGCCCACCCAACACCTACTTATTCCCTTGGCCCACTCAATACCTAGGGTCATCATTCCCTCGGCCGACCCAGTATCTATGGGTCAGTATTTCCTCAGCCCATCCAATATCTATGTATGAGGTATATCCCTTGGCCCACCCCCACCCTATATAGATGGGTACCACAACCCCTCGGCTGACCCAATACCTATGGGTCATCATTTCCTCGGCCCACCCAATACCTATGGAGTACATCCCTTGGCCCCCCTATATAGATGTAGGCAAGAACACGGGTTGGGGTAACCCACACGGGTCACGTGTACGGGTACCATGCGGGTATGGGTACGGGTCAGGGTTTGGGGACCCGCACGGGTCACGTGTACGGGTACCATACGGGTACGGGCACGGGTCAGGGTTTGGGGACCCGGACGAAAACCCATACCCGGCCGAGACCCGTACTGAGACCCGTTACCGTTTTTGGTGTGTGGCGGTGAGTCAGCCACAGTTCATCCATAATCACTACTTACTACTCTCTCACCATGTAGATTCTCTCGCAGCACCGCTAACAGCACTCGGGGAACCACGACACAACGTGCACACACACAACAAGTGCTCAGTGCTCTACATGCAGCCACAATGACAAGAGTCGGTCACTCTTCCACATCTGTTGCCGTCGTAGCCCCCTGAAAAGGCCAAGCTGTCATCAAGGACCCTGGGTATGTGGCCTCGCCATCAATCGTGCTGGTGCTGTCGAGCCCAGAGGCAAACAACCTGTGTCCCAATACCTTATTAACTATGAAATGCCATTGTATTTAGCCTACTACTTAAAATATAGTGTACCCATGGGGTATACCCGTCTAGGGTATAGGTGCAGGTTGCTATCCAGCCACCCATGCCCAAACCCATACCCCACGTCCGGGTATGGGTTTATCCCGGGGTGCGGGTGCGGGTATGACTGCTTGCACCCGGGGGTTTACCCGTGTTCTTGCCTATATAGATGGGTCAACCACCCCTCAGCCTGCCCAGTATCTATAGGGTACAGCCCTCGGCCCGCTCAATACCTATGAGGTACAGCCCTCGGCCACCCAATACCTATGGGTCATCCATACCTTGGCCCATTCAATACCTATGGGTGACCCATACTTCGGCCCACCCAGTATCTATGGGTTACATCACTGGCCCACCCAAGGCCAATATAGATGGGTCATCCACTCCTTGGCTCACCAGCCCTATCATTGGGGTACATCCCTCGGCTGACCCAAAACCTATGGGTCACATCCTTTGGCCCACCTAACACCTATGGGACTGCCATCCCTTGGCCCGACCATTACTTATGAAATACACCTGGTCGGCCAACCCATATGACATGGAACTCGATTATATCAGTCAATCCATACCCCACAGATACAATTTAATAGACCTACCCAATACTCAATCATCTCACAATGGGCCGACTCATATCATATGGAATTCAATTATATATCGGCCAACCCGTATCCTATGGATACTAGTTGTAGCTCGGCCCACCTTCGGCTGACCTGTCAGAGACAGCTATTTGTCAACCTCGGCTGCCCGTACTAGTATACTACGGTCCAATGCACTACATGGGCTCGAGCATCAGGTTAGATGGTGTTGACTATGATGTTCGAATATATGGTAGGAGGTATGTGAGCCTATAAACTGAGGTCTTGAATGTTTCCCAAGTACTTACCAAGTGTGCAATTGAGACTGAGTGACAGATATAATGCCCATAGCTTAGCAGGAGTGCCGAGTTCATCCTTTCTCGGTACAGAAAAGAGCACGTCATATCTGCCAATCGGTGAAAGCGGCCCAAATCCGTGTAACAGCATCATACTCTTCATCTTGGGCGGCATCGTGTCCTGTACATACATATAGGCCGTTAGTGAGGTAAGAATGGTGTTACATCATGGTTGCACCTTGTATGACAAAAGATCGCTCCTCCGCCGTCAGGAATCTTGCAGTGGATGGGGCCTGAATCACTCATGAAGTTGCAAGCACAAATAAAAGACATCGCTCACTGAAATAAGTGATTAACCCAACTACTAGCGTTCCAAGACCATCAAATTGGGCGGAGTCACAGTGGGAACATATGAAAATCTGGGACCATGACTCCCATCGCCATTCATAGCTCCCTGAGATTGTAAAACTAAATGTTTCATGCCCTTTCCTCGGGCATATTGCATGGTACTGAGTTGCGGGGGGTCTCCAGTTCGAGCCCAGATTTGTCCACTCTTTGCTTCTCTTTGTGGATCAGTGATTCTACCCAGCGATTAGGCAATGTCGGGCGGGGGAGACATGAGGTGATATCAGTGAATCAGCTGGGGTTACTCCAAATATATTAGCGTGCATGACCGAACGTCGGTGATCACACTCGGTCGATTGTACACCATACAGTATGTAGCTACTGATAGCTGGGTCCATCTTGGAGATATTCTAAACGCTGTCATTATCAATTATCAGTGTGAATAGGGCGAGGCCTTTGGGTACCGGGTAGAACGAACGGTCAGTCTGGGCTGAGGGCTCTTCAGATTCAAGTTAGTAGCACTAGTGCTTGGTGGTAGAATTGCTAGCTAACCGGAAATCCTCCTATGTGCCTGCCGAATCCCCGAAAAGAATGTGGTTGTCTCCAAGTGACCGCGACGTTTAATTTGAACATATGAACATACACATGAACAACGAGTTATGATACAATCTGCGAAGTGCGTAAGTTCAAGGAGCCGGCAGTCATCTGTGTCAGAATCATAGACCCACATGGATGCACCACCCAGCCACATACGCAAGTGCACCTCGATCCCATTCATCCTGGTCGAGGCAATGGCGCTCTTCCCATCTCGACGATTGACTCTGGTCCGTCCTCAGCGTAGACACCAAGTTCTTGACGAGAACTGACGAGACCACTGCTGAGCAACACCTCGTGAGGTCCCGATATACCCAGTGCATAACTGCTCTTAGCAGCACATGCACCTTGAACTTGGCCGGCGCAAATCCTTGCCAAGGCAGGTCCAAGAACCATCCATGAACGTGAAAAACTGTCGATGTTCCTGGACTTTCTGTGAAATGCAGTCTTCCTTCTAGCAATTGGTTTAAATGTGGTTGTGCTTCCGGGTCATAGCATCCGGGCTACATATGGTAGAGAAGCGATTGGTAGAAGCGGTAGTGGTCGCGGTGAGAGTGCATTTTGTGGTAGAGATAGTGTTGACGACCTTCTACTGGTCGTGGGACTGCATCTGTCTTCAGCTGCGCGAGAGTATGTTGATTCACGGATGTGCACCTTCCAACGTGCTGTCAGCGTTGCTCTATGCAACACTCTCAAACCAATGGATACTGCCAGAGTGGATGCGAAGTGTTTCGTGTACGAACCACACCCGACCCCTGACCCAACGATAGGGGAATGCCTTGAACGCAGCTACTAAGTTGGTTGTGATCAATGTGTCCATCTCGTGGGCACGCCGTAGTAACTTCACCGTGACGGTCTGACTATGTATTGTATGAGATCATCGGTGAAAATGGGCATGAGGCTGAGTGCTGTAGAGTCAAGTACTTACGTACCAAACCTTGGCTAAATCGGCTCCTAAATAGGTAGCTCGACACGCATTGCACACACAATGCGGTTAGCAATCTTTAGGTGTAGTCTAAAGGTTGTACCAAAGTTGAAGACAAAAGTTTAAGTTTAGAACACCGTAGTGGGGACGACAAAAGTCAGAATACTTGCCAAGAAAGATATGCTGGCATAAATTTCTGATATTGACGAACAATTAGTGCAAAGTCTGTTTTAGAAATTTGCACCAATGAATAATCTGCGGGCAATATTTGAAATATATTCAGCATTTTACATTACGTAATCAATGCAACAAGTCGTGGTTTAATGGGTCTCTCGTTTCGTTGGTCGTGCCATTGCTCATCTCAGCACCTGTTTGTTTAGCTGTAGCGACTCAGAGTCCCAGTTTCACATCTATAATTTTCATGTGTAGTGAACAGACAGATGTTCCAAGTCGAACTGTGGTTGGCTTATGTAAGCTGTGATAACTTCACATATTGTCCGCAGATTATTTGTTGGTGCAAATTTCTAAAACAGACTTTGGACTAATTGTTTGTCAATATCAGAGATTTATGCCAGCATATCTTTCTTGGCAAGTATTCTGACTTTTGTCGTCCCCACTACGGTGTTCTAAACTTGAACTTTTGTCTTCACCTTTGGTACAACCTTTAGACTACACCTAAAGATTGCTAACCACGTTGTGACAGGTAGACAGTGCATGGCTGTGGCTTGCTGTGAACAATGAACATGATGTACGGCAGTCAGCGTAATAGGGTAAATACACGAAGACGACACACATAAATGTCCTGAAACACACCCTCGCCAGCTGTCCCCTTCTGCCTTCCCTGTATCAGCATCACTGATAGACATGAACCGATTCTACAAAAGGATAGGTGCACGCCAGCCCGCCATAGGGCCCACTGTACGACCGTTGGCTCCAGTGCCGCCGATGGCCTCATTTGATTATGGACCGAGGGAGATAAGCTCGGTCGCGTTTCTGCCCGATGGCAACCAGGTCATCAGTGGCTCCGGCGACGGCTGTATTCGAGTATGGAGGGCAGAAGACGGTCGTGAAATGGGGACAGTGGCGAGGGAGGGAGGTTATGTAGGGGCAGTCGCTGCTTCAAGTGATGGGCAATGGATAGCCAGTGGAGGGGGGGAACAGAAGGTCACCATTTGGAATGCAACCACCCACGAAAAGGTGGTCGAGTTGGAGGGGCACTTGGGTTGGGTCCGCTCGTTGGATTTCTCCTAGATTCGACGAGGGTTGTCAGTGGATCAGATGACAGGAGGGTGATTGTTTGGAGCATAACGACGAGAAAACAACTCGTAGATCTCAGAGGACACACCAAGTCGGTTCGGTGCACGTTTCTCCAAATGGTAATCGGATCGCCAGTTGTGATGGCTTTGATATACGAATCTGGCAAGGGGACTCCAGCGAACTGGTCATCAAAGTGGATGCGCTTTCACTCGCATGGACCACCGATGGCCAGCGACTCATCGCCAGATGCCACAACGGATCCATCAAAATCTTTGATTCACCCACTGGCTCACTATTCGCGGCATTGAACGGCCACACGACCACCATCCCATCCATGGCCGTCTCACACAACGGGAAGTTCATTGTGTCTGCGTCGGGGGACCACACAGTCCATCTCTGGGGTTGGACTACGCAACAACAAATCGGTCCCGCTCTTCAGCACGACGGCGCCGTATTTTCTGTGGCGATCTCACCCAACAGCAGTTATCTCGTTTGCGGTGGAGACAACAAAAAAGTTCGCATCTGGAGCCTGAAAGACATAATTCCCCCGTTGCTCCTCGAGAACGCCCTGGCAACATTGAATGATACAGTATGTGCTCACGTTTCCACCTTCCCTGTCAACTCATGGACCTCCATGCAGGTTGACGAACCAAATTTTGATTCACAACACCGTTCCTACGTATGTGCATCACAAATCTATTGGAACTTGACTCCCACTAATGGACACTCGCGAATCTGTCCTGCAGCCTCACCCTTCATATGAGCTAGACCCACAAAGTGCCAAGGACGATGAGAAGGGGAAGGTCATGGCATGGAGGGATGACCTAGAAGGAGTCAACACCACATCAGCGCAGGGATATCGCCACGCGTCATCATCGAAACGAATTTTCCTCAACGTGAGTTCCTCATGGTAGCTCGACAACGGTGTCTGATTTCCATTCCGCATTACATAGCCCGCCCAACGAGAGATCGTGTTTTCTGCAGAACGGCACATGTCAAAGGTGCGTCACAGTCTCGTCCTAGAATGGAAGAGTTCATTCATGATACAACAGGCACTTCCCGCGCCTCTGACGATTGTGGGTCACAGCAATGCGAGCCCCGGTAGCAGTGTATTAAAGACTTCCGGTACTTTCAAAACACCACCACATATCATCAAACCAGCCTTTTTACTACTCGGAAATGGCAGCAACACTGCACGGAACCTAGATGACACGTGAGCTGCAATGTTAATGCAATCTGAATATCGTACTAGCTTACCTGTATGCTACTGCTCCAGCATCGATCTCACTGGTGATGTCAGGTGAGAGGGTGACGATCCGATCACTTCCGGTGGCCACGGAGACGTCTATAGGGGCACGTACCGCGTGCAAGGCGGATCTATTGATGTACGCTGTTGTGTCTTTTTATAAAGGCATCTGAACTGACAATTCGTCTAGGTTGCCCTGAAAACGATCAGGACTTACTCTAGTAATGATGACGATTACACCCAAAAACAGAAGGTCAGCATTGTGGAATTTCTTCACCGTCCATCCTAGTCCAACAAGATGGCCAGAGACTTTGCCGGGAGATCAAAGTGTGGCTGAACCTCAACCACGTCAACATTGTACCACTCCTTGGGACTACTATGGGCTTTGGACAGTTTCCCGCTATGGTTTGCCCATGGCTTGCAAACGGTCAATTGTCGTCTTACCTGGAACGCCAGAGTGATAGCCTGAAATTGGGGGAAAGGCTTGTTCTGGTATGAATATGCTGTGACTGTGCTGCTACCCGGAAACCTGACATTGATATTGCAGCTTAGTGACGTCACTATGGGCCTACAGTACTGTAAGGACCGGTGCTTTGACCACGATCGTCGAGTTGCTCATATGATATATCATGCCTGATAGTGCATTCTCAGTCGGTTGTGCATGGTGATCTCTCAGGTGTACGTGGTCTTACTTGCATTGAGCTCGTAGTACTTACACGCCGACATAAAGTCCAACGTGCTCGTTGACGACAAAGGGAGAGCATGTATCGCCGATTTCGGCCTGTCGATGTTACTAACTGAATTGGGAGGGCCGACGTTTGCCACCTCTATCCAGGCGAAGGGGACACTGTGATGGGCAGCTCCAGAGAACCTCTACCTGGACATGCAGCTCTCTGGAGACAGAGAGAAAGTTTCAAAGTTTTCTCCGAAGACGCAAAGCGACATCTACTCTTTCGGTAGAATAATGTTACAGGTTCGTCACTATCTGACACTGCTCACGCTCTGAGGCAATGTGTCTGAGAAAAATGAAGGTCCTAACAGGGAAAATACCATATCATTACTATCTCATCGATCCACTGGTGATACTTGCAATTTCGCAAGGAGAGGATCCCCGGCGTCCCGATTTAGCGGTGATCACAGACCGTCGATGGGCGTTCATTGAGAGATGCTGGTTGTTACGTGGGTTGTCGTGAGACAAGCCTCGCTAACAAATAAAGGATTCTTGCGAAGTCCTGACAAGGGACAAGCAAGGTCTATCCACGAATAGTACGTCCGCTCGAAGAGTGGGACGTCAACGACTCAGAGGCTGATTGTTCAGACGACTGATAGTCAAGCAGGTTGTGCAAGACAACGTAGAATAGCTTGGCGAGATACATGGATGTCCTATGGTTTATATATGCGGTAGTCTAACTGGATATAAGTGGGGAACAATAGCGAGCTATTGTTCGACGCGTAAGTAGAACAATGAGAACCGAGACGGTGGATACCTATTGTGAGCTAAGAATAGGGAACAATGGAATGATGGATCCTTGACTGTGGATGAGTCGAAAGTCAAGGATCTAAAAATACAACGAGTAGGTTATCTTATCAGTAAAGAGCGCTTGGCTGAT
Organism: Melanogaster broomeanus; assembly: GCA_014904935.1. Classification (NCBI taxonomy): domain Eukaryota; kingdom Fungi; phylum Basidiomycota; class Agaricomycetes; order Boletales; family Melanogastraceae; genus Melanogaster; species Melanogaster broomeanus. Next base: position 15,053 of record MU124061.1, read on the forward strand.
AAGATAGGTACGACGCGACGCAAAGAGAAAAACCGTAACATTACCCCCCGCACAAGATTCAAGTCACCTGACCTTGAGCATTTCTAGAACTCTCCATGAGAAGGGCCGGGCGAGCCGGTCATGTTGGCGAGGGCTTCCTCGGGGAAGGGGTCGTCGGTTTCATAGTCAGGGAGCCTGTCTTGAAGAAAGACAGACACGACACCAGCAGGAGGTGGGGTAGATGCGCGGCGTCGTTGGGGACAATCGCGTTGATTGTGACCTGGGTGGAACGTGTGGCAGGTCGGACATTCGTAGAGCCAGCAATTAATGCGGATGTGTCCGAGACGATGGCATTCCAAGCAGGACACTGCGTAGAATGCATGAGTAGAACGAAGAACCGGGCCGGTTTGAGCTTCGCCCTGGGCGTCACGGGCAAGACGTTCCTCAGGGGATACCGAAACAAGGCGGTCATGGGCTCCGAGCCGGTCTTCAGTTTCGAACAGCGCCGCAGCAATCTGTGCTCTAGTGAGCCCAAAGGTTTCTTCGGTGTCTGGGGAAGACAGTGAAGAGGGGGTTCCCGACGTATTGGTCACGGTGCGACCAGCATGTGACAACGGCACAAGAGGAATAGCACGGGGGCGACGAGGGGCGGCATGAGGTAGGATTGGGACAGGGACGATATTTTCGTCCTCGGTGGTGTCGTCGTCGCTTATTATGATGGGGTGGGTAGACGACGATCCTGCTGAGCTAGGGCTCGAAGCAGATTGGGGAGGCGAAGAGGCAGACGATGCTTGACTGTCGCGCCTTGCGATAGCATGATGAATAGAGTTCATGTTGCGTAAGGTGATCTCTGTTGGGGCGTCTACGGTAGAGGGCCCTACCTGAGGGGAGATGGCGCGATGCATGCCGATGATTCCAGAGTCGACGAGGGTGGGTGATTCGAGGCGGTGACGGTGAGCTCGGGTGAGAACATTCTCGAACCCAAGTTGGTGGAGTAGATTGAGGAGGGCGTCCTCCTGACGACAGCGGATACTGGTGAGCAGCAAACCCACAAGTCGGGCTTGTTGGTCTTCGGAGCGGTGGAGTATGGGAACGAAGGTTTCCAGGCGAAGCGTTTGCATCAACGCCTGGTGGGCACTCTGTAGGGGGGAGTATCTACCCATTTGGTTGTCAATCTGACGGGCAAGAGAGATATCGCGGAGGTCACGTAGCATAGCAAGGTTTAAGTCCGTCGGCGGCGGTGGACGGATTCTTCGTCCGTAGGGGACGTATCGGCATTCATTCTGTTCAGTCTGTCCATGGCGAGAAGAAGGAGTACGACGGGGAGGCATAATGAGAAATATGGGTTTTCTACGATTTCAATAGGGAGAGACGTGGCGGGCAATGGTCAACGAGACTGGGGGAAACCTTTGGGTCGCGACTGCTTATAAGCTTTCAGGGCATCGGGGGCATTCTTCAAGTGGGAAGATGGTTCCCAGGAGTTTTCGGAGGACGGGTAACCTTTCCACTTGACAAGGAATTTGCGACGAGCTGCGGATCCTCTATGTGAAATGATCTTTTCTACTTCCCATTGTTCTTCGGAGTTTACCACGTCAGGTGGTGGTCTTGTGAAATTCGGTCCGTACTCGGGGGTTTCCCGATAGGATGATAGCAACGACGCATGAAATACGTCGTGAATCTTCCAAGTGACAGGTATTTTCAATTGGTAAGAAACAGGGGACAACACCTTGACAATTTCAAAGGGGCCTTCGCGTTTCGGGGCCAGCTTGCGACTGGGGTAGTTGAAATTGAGGTTTCTGGCTTCAAGCCAGACCTTATCGCCCAGTTTCCAGGGTACAAATCGAGAGGAAATTCGTTCTTTCATGATTCTAGCGGCAATGGCGTGCGCTGCGAGGGCTTCTTTCCTAGCAGAGTCGAGTGACGTCAGCCGATCAGTTACGGCGGGGATCGGCGTTTCTTTAATTAACGCGGGGAAAGCCCGGGGTTCATATCCGAGCATTAAGAAGAATGGGGTCTTCTTTGTGACAGAATGGACTGTGGAGTTGTGGGCGTATTCTGCGAAGGGAAGGAATCGGGTCCAGTCGTGGGGTTTGCCGTCACAGAAGATCCAAAGGTAAGTCTCAAGTTCTTGGTTGACTTGTTCAGTCTCTCCGTCAGTCTGCGGATGATAGGCGGAGGAGAGAGCGAGGTCGTAGTCAAGGATTCGTGCGAGTTCTTTAGCGAACTTCGAGGCGAACTGCGGTCCTTGATCTGAGATGATTTTGTCGTAGAGCCCAAATCGTGTGAAGACTTTCTCAAAGAAGGCATCTGCAACTTCTTCGGCGGTGATCGTTTTCAGGCACGGATGGAAAATTACCCCCTTCGAAAGGCCATGGTCTACCACGACCATGACGGAATCAAAACCAGCGGAAAGGGGGAGGCCAGTGATCAAATCAACAGAGACCTGCTGAAAGGGACGAGAGCAGGATGACGGGATGGGCATGAGGCCAGGGATGGAGGGGTGTGTGTTAACCTTCATAGACTGGCACGTGGCACAGCCCGAAATGAAACGGCGAACAAACGTGGCAAGTCCGGGCCACCAGCAATCGCGCGAGACGAGTTCGACGGTGCGGGTAATACCAGGGTGGCCGGATGTGGGTGCTTCATGCACCGCGCGGACGATGTCAGAGCGGTGATCGGGGGGGACGTAAAGACGGCCTTTGTAATAGAGTTTACCATCAGCAAAATGCCAATCAGAGACAGCGGAGCGGGGGAAGAGCGGGGTACCCTGTTCGAGGGCGCGAGTAGCAGACAGTACCAGGGGGTCGGTGGAGGAAGACGCGGCTAGTTTGTCGAGAAGTTCGGTGTCAATGGCACAAACAAACAAACCGGGAGGGAGCAGCGTCACGTCGTGGTTATCAGATGACGAGTCTGGGCAATTGACGCGAGAGAGAGCGTCAGCCGGGCCCATGGCGGAGCCAGGAGTGTGAACAAAACGGAGGTCGTAGTCGGCGAGTGTCAGCAGCCAGCGGGCTTGTCGACGAGACAACTTCTGAGGGGAGCGGAAGTAGGTGAGGTTCTTGTGATCCGTCAGGACAGTCACAGGGTGGGCCGGTTCCTTGGAGATAGTGTCGCCAAGCCTGTAAGGCATGGATGACGGCAAGCAACTCATGATCATAGATGTCGTAGTTGTGTTCAGCAGGGGAGAATGTCTGAGAGATATAGGCACACGGATGAAGGTCTCCGTTGCCGTCGCGTTGCATGAGGACACCTCCTGAAGCATGAAGTGAGGCGTCCGTCATAACTTCAAAAGGTCGAGAGACATCGGGCATCGCAAGGACAGGGAGCATTTTGAACTTGACTTGGAGTTCTTTAAATGCTTTGTCACAGGCGGGCGACCAGATCCACGGGGATATCTTCTTGGTTAGGTCGGTGAGCGGTCGAGCAAGGGTAGCGAAGGAAGGGATAAAGCAGCGATAGAAGTTGCAAAATCCTAAAAACGAGCGTACTTCCTTCACGTTGCGGGGAGTAATCCATTCGTCGATGGCTTTGACCTTTGATGGGTCCATCTTGAAGGCGCCATTACCAACGACGACACCGAGGAATTCTACTTCCGGTACGGTGAATTGGCATTTCTCGAGCTTCAGGTATAAATCATGTTGTTGGAGTCGTTCCAATACACGACGAGTTCGTTCTTCATGAACGATGGGGTCTGAGGAGTGGATAAGGAGGTCGTCCATGTAAATGGCTAACCACCCTTCAGCAATGAAGTCGGCGAAATAGGAATTCATCATGGCTTGGAACGTCGAGGGCGAATTACACAGGCCGAAAAACATCACCGTTGGTTCGAACAGTCCAAACGGTGTAATGAATGCTGCCTTCCAGTGATCTTCCGGTTTGATCTGTACGTTGTTGTATCCCCATCTTACATCAAACTTCGTAAAGATCGACGACCCCTTGAGTCGGTCCATGAGGTCGGAGATTAAGAGAAGGGGATATGCATTTTTGATCGTGTGAGAATTGACATAACGGTAGTCTTGGCAGGGTCGAAGACTGCCATCCTTCTTCGAGACAAAGAAGAAGGGGGACGCTTGAGGGGATTTCGAGGGGACAATTTTCCCTGATGCAAGATGCTCATCGACGAAGGCTTTGCACACTTCGAGTTCTTTTGGGTTCAGCGGATATACCTTGGCTATCTTTGGAACGAAGGAGTCATCTAAATCGATAGCGTGATCAAATGTTCTTTCTGGGGGAACATGATCGGTGGTGGACTTTTCGAAGACCGTTTTGTACTTGGCAAACGCGGCCGGAAGAAGGACTTTCTCCTTAATCGTCTGCTGGGCTATTTCTGTTGCCAGCGTTGTTCGGAGGAGAGAGGGTTGGAATCGTTTGAGGTACTGGCGACGGATATAATCCGAGCCATCTCCGCCGAGGTAGTGGACGAGATACCTCTGTTCGACGAGGTGCTTCTGATCGAATCGGGGTCTAACTGGAGATAAGTGCTGATGAGGCAGTTCGATTTCTCCAGTTTCCCAATCGATAATCGGGTTTGCCGATTTTAACCATGGCATGCCAAGAATGGTGTTTTCTTTGCCACAGTCGACGACGAAAAACTGTTGCTTCATTTCATGATCGTCAATGCGGATTGTGACGGTAGTAGTGAAGCGGCAGACTTGTTTATTCGGGGTACCATCCACGTTACGTGGCGTGAGCGGCTTCGGGAGTCGAGTGAGGGGGAATCGGTGTTTGATAGCGAAGTGCCTATCTATTACGTTGATGGATGCTCCGCTGTCGATCAGGGCGTGAGAGTCGACGATTATTGTACCTGGCTTTCGGAAGAACGCGACAGGGATGCGAAACGAATTGTCATTCTTCTTTTCAGGCACAATTACAGGGATGCGAGGAGTAAACGTCGACTTAACTCCTCGATTCAAAAATCCATCCGATCGATCTCGGGTTCTTCCTCCCTTCCTTCCTCTTCCTTCAGCTTCTCTTCGAAACACATCTTCATTACGTCCAGGATCTCGTTTTGTGAGATTTTCTTTTTAGTCAGTGTGGCGATGTATTGTTGGACTTCGGACGGTTGATCCTCAATAGCCCGGACCGTCTTGGCCGGGTCTTCTTCTTCCTTGGGGCACCTTCTTCTGTCTTCTTCGGGCAGTTAACGACCCAGTGGCCAGATTGACCGCATTTGAAGCACAGACCTTTCTTCATATAGGCTGCTCGCTCTGCGGGAGAGAGGCTTATGCGATCTACGTCCATAGCGTCAGGGTCCCTGGCGGGGCGTGAGTTGGAAGACGGGTTCCAAGTGCGGTGAGTTTTGAAGGATTGGATGCGGGCCATCTGCACAGCGAAGTGCTGGGCCTTCTTGATCCATTCCTCGAGGGTGGACGGGACGGTGTCCATCCCCATGATGCGAGTGGCGATATCGGAGTGAAGACCTCGTGAGTACCACGAGATCAGGGCATTATCATTGGTGATTCCTGATCTCTGGGCAAAGAGTCGGAATTGGGAATTATACTTCTCAAGAGAGCCGCATTGCTTCTGAGAGAGGGTAGACAGCTTAGCAGTCGCCGTCTCCTTGGTGTCTTGAGTGACGAATGAAGTTTTGAATTCATTTTCAAAATCGGTCCAGGTACCATAATCAGGTACGGCCATTGCGTCTCTTTTGGCGTAGAAGGTCTCGGCCCACGAGGCCGCGGTTCCCTTGGTGAGATAAGAGAGGGCGGAGAGGACCTTCTTTTCATTGGTATCATAAACATGAGCGTTAATGTGCATATAAGCTTTAACGCTCAGGAGCCATCGGTTGGCGTCAACAGGGGAGCCGTCAAAGGCGGATGGTTGTCCGACTTTGATTTCCGCAACTTTCGTAGTCATGGTGACTGGAGTACGCGAAGTTGGGGTGTCGTTTGGACAGCGGTCTGTGGTTCGGGGATTACTATCGAGTCGTACCACCGGCGAAAGAGAGTCGGGTGGTCGTAAGGTTCCTTTTTAGTTAGTCTCTGAAAGTCAATATGAACTTCTGCGGGGAGAGAATCTAAGAAGTCTTCGTCGATCTGGGAGATTTCTTCTGCTTCCGATGGGGTTTCCGATCGGGGTGGCAGATCTTCAGGATCTTGGCCTAGGCGGGATATGCCGTGGCCGGTGCCTCGTTCTTCAGCGACGGGGTAGGGGCTGACGAGGGATCTAGACTCTCGAGCGTGTCGATGAGTGTCGGGGAGCGGGTCTTGTCGCTGGATCTGGAGGCGGTGGGGTACTTCTCCGGCTCTGGCAATCAGGAAGGGACTGCGAGGGGTCGATGGAGGAGTCGTCTTGTCGATCTTATGCGCTGGGGCAGGTTTCCCAGACGCGTTCTTGCAGGTAGGGGTTTCCTAGATGTGATTGAAGGGGTGTTCGGCTACTGGATAGTAGGAACGTTCAGGAAAGAAGCTATTCTTTGGTTACGTGGGTTGTCGTGAGACAAGCCTCGCTAACAAATAAAGGATTCTTGCGAAGTCCTGACAAGGGACAAGCAAGGTCTATCCACGAATAGTATGTCCGCTCGAAGAGTGGGACGTCAACGACTCAGAGGCTGATTGTTCAGACGACTGATAGTCAAGCAGGTTGTGCAAGACAACGTAGAATAGCTTGGCGAGATACATGGATGTCCTATGGTTTATATACGCGGTAGTCTAACTGGATATAAGTGGGGAACAATAGCGAGCTATTGTTCGATGCGTAAGTAGAACAATGAGAACCGAGACGGTGGATACCTATTGTGAGCTAAGAATAGGGAACAATGGAATGATGGATCCTTGACTGTGGATGAGTCGAAAGTCAAGGATCTAAAAATACAACGAGTAGGTTATCTTATCAGTAAAGAGCGCTTGGCTGATAAGATAGGTACGACGCGACGCAAAGAGAAAAACCGTAACACTGGTCAACTGTGGACGAGGGCCAATCGCGTCCCTCCGATGAGGAGGTTGTAGAGTTTACGAGGGATGAGCTGGTGCAGATAGTGTTATCTCAGCACAGAGGTTAAATAGTGAAGGAATGTGTTTGTGGGTATTCTAGAAGTTAGCGGAAACTACCTATAGATAAATCGTTGCAAGGACTCTCACCCTCGTTCGAAGACCATCCTGCTCTTTCAAGTTCGTTCTAGCGGTGACTTGCACATTATCATGACTGTGAATCTGTAATGTAGCACCCACAGGTCCAGAGACAACCATATCATCTCGGGTCTACTCTGGCCCTATCATGGGGTGACTGTTTTCCCGCAGGACTCTGTTCGGAGGAAATAAACTCTGAAGTGGGGACTCACCAGAAGTGGATCAGCTAGCAACGTGGTGTGTGGAGCGATGGCCCGAACACAGTATGTATGTATTCACTGAGAAATCCCAAAGCGTTCGACTGTTCCGCAAAGATGAACGGGAGGGGAGCTGATTCTCGTCCGAGAAGTGCGCGAAGGCCACATATGCAACAGCTCGGTAGGACGTTAGGTTTCTTTCACAAAAAGACTCAATTTCAGTTGTTTTCATTGACCAGGTAGCAAGTAAGGAGGACTAGCGAGTAGCTGACTGACGAATGTGGTATCGTAAACTGTTCAAGTTGGAGGTCAGTTGGAAGCGGTACTACCGAACGTAACTGAAGACACTACGGTCCTGTCGGGCGTCAGGTTAGACGATGTTGATCATGATGTTCAAAAATATGGCAAGAGATATGCGAGCACATAGACTGAGGCCACACGGTCACGGTCTTGAACGTTTCCCAAGTACTTACACTTCAGGTTACCCCCCAACATAGGCTTTTTAGCCTATATTCTGCCTACTAAAAATATAGGCTAAGAGCCTATTGTGCCAAGGGCATCCCCAAGGCAAAATGTGATTTTTCAGAATGTGTGGGAGAGTGTATTTTAGGGGTTTTGGGAAAGTGTGGGTGTCACATGGGATGTCCAAGGTGACAGGTTGGGATGCCCAAATATTTTGGGACACCCAGAGATAGTTTGGGTCACCCATTGCACTTGGAACACCCCTAGGGGTGTCAGGGGTCCTTGTTTGGGACTTCCAAAAAACCCCAGCAAAATCAAAAAAAAAAAAAAAAAATGCAGCAAGCTATAATGTTGCTCAGAGTCCCTGCTGAAGAACTGGGTGAAGCATTAACCCACAAAATGAGCTACATACACAAGGAGTTATT
>MU124062.1:0-23047 GCA_014904935.1 Melanogaster broomeanus
GCTTTGCGCGCCACCCATCCTCGCTCTATATTCAAACATCGTAACACGTGTCATTACCGAAAACGTAGTGCGTTCTCGCCTTTTTTCCCGCAGTGATACCAGTGCATTTCCAACTTCCTCGCGTCGACGTGCCACACTCGCACTGTCTTGAATGGATTCGCCAAGATACGACTTGGTGCACTGACCTGACTGCACAGTGCCCTGGTGGCCAGTGACGCTTGAAGACGTCCAGCACATTTCCAAAGGATTACCGTGTAGTCACGATTGCTACTGAACAACATCGCTCCATCTCAACGTGCGTCTACTGCTCACACTGCGTCTGCGTGCTCTCCCCACCCTTCCCCAATTTGTATCCCCGTCTCCACGTCCCATTTCGCAACGTCCTGTTCCGCGATCTACTGATGAGCTTCTTCTCATTAGAAAAGAAGTTGATGCATTGAACTCCTTGTTCGTGAACCCTAGAGTACTTGTAGTGGCATTGGGCTTATTTTCTCTCCGAAGACATGTCGACAGTGGCAAGTGCGATGCGGATATGAACGAGCGGTAGAGTGGCTTAGACAAATTGTATGGCAGTGGGGATTGGCACACTGGTTTGCGAGCAGTAACTCGACGGTGGGCATGTTTACTATGTCCCGTGTCCGCCCCATGCCTTATGGCTGTACTGCAGAGCACTTCATTTCGCAAAATTTGATATGGCCTAAAGGTTTCTTTCTCTCGCAGCATTCAGCAATTCTTCCATATGCTTTACCCCGTCCATGCAACCGTCATTTATTCTTTCACTTCAATCTGTCTTGGCGCGTATCAACGCTAATCCAAGGATTCATGACACCGCTCCTCAAGGTCCATATTGCTTACAAGCAATGCTTATCAGGGTTGTGGAGCGATCTGCCACCAAACAACCAGGGCCGCCAGGCAGGCAAGTTTTGCCAATCGCCCGCTTATTATCAGTGTAATGGTGGAATGGGTGACATCATCACGCTGGTCCTACCTAAAGGTCACTGTAAACATAGGCTCTCGTGCCCCTCGACGCCGCCCCAGCCACGCCTGGGGCAGCGCATTTTGATAGTCGGCGATTTCTTATCGAGTTAAGTCAGAAGGGGTCGTTCGCTCTTTGTCTGCCCTTTCTGTTGTAGCTACCAAAGGTCCCATTGATTCAATGATCTTTAAGTTAGGATCGTACTTTTCAGGCTGAGGTTAACTTATATAAACATGCAATGCGATATCAAGGAAATGGGACTGTCAGAGATAGATCACGGTCGCGATAGGATGGGTAATATAGAACATGCGAGTAAAAGTATATCTATACAACAACAGGTGGACCAGTAAGGAACTCAGGCACCTCACATGTTATAAAATCGACGGGGAAAGCTTCCTTGACTTAAGTTGGCCGGAGAGACGGATACGGTGCAGCCGATGGAGCGATGGGACTGAGCATGATGGCAGCGCATCCAACTCGAAGCCGTCTTCCGGGAATCCAGGGCTAGGTTGTTGGCAGTGGCGTGATGTATACGAGAGGAACCTGGGACGAGGGACAGGGAGGACCGAGGATTCGTGATTGGTCCCCAGAGGCATTGCGCGAATTTGCATTGTGTCGTTTGCAATTATCTAACAATGCCCTATCCTCTGCAGGCATTATGCCCCGCGCCACATGTGACCTCATACTAGCGATCAGTCGTTGTAGTAATCCATACCAGCTCGACCTCGTTGGGGATGGCCGGTGCTCTGACCTCGGTACGAGGGTCTACGACACTCTACATTAGTGTCTGACAACGGGAATGGAATATTATGGACCTACCTGACCACCCCGTGCCTCTGCTGTCGAGACTATAATTGGTTCTCTTGGCGTAACGTGGATGAGAGGACCATTATTATCGCTATTACGACGCGAGGGTTGAATAGGATGCTATGGTAGATGATTCCTCAGTATTTCGTTACCAATGATATGTGAGATTCGAACGTACGTCTCGCTGACGGGAACGACGAAATCGTGGAAAGTACTTTGGGCGACGGATAGATGTTGCAGGATGTTCGATGGGCAGACGAGAAGTAGCGAATAACTGTTTGTTTCGTGCTGAGAGAATGTTCATATATTGGTCTACGAGTAATACTTACGTCTAGGGGTTCGTCAACCTGATGTTCACCCCTTGTGGGGTTGATGTCCGATGGGCGGGGAGCGGGAACGGCGGGTAACTGTCCAGCTAAGGTTAACCCAGATATGGGAGATATGCAGTCTGCTTACATCGAGAAGGGAGTCCCTCTAATCACACGGGATAAATATCAGGTAAGTACTTTATTAGGGACGAGGACGTAACTCACCTCATTCTGTGGGCCGTGCCACAAGTATATGTTCTTGTCCCCGCAAGCAGTAGCGAGGAACCGCCCACATGATGAGTAGGCAACATCTCAGGCTACCCTGTCAGAATTATGAATAATACTGTGGCTACTGTAGATAGATAGTTTTGCATAATTCATGACACTGCTCACTATGAGGAATTTATGCATAATTATGCATAATCTCACAGGATGCCAGGACACCTGCTTCTTGATGCTTCTTGATGCTTCTTGTGCTTCTCTCCCCCCCAATTTGCTTATCAATTTCCGCTTTTTTGTATTTTAAGGCACCCATGTATGTTTTGGAGATTACCTATAAGTAGATAGTCTGTTATTATATCATTGCTCCGCTTCTTGACTACCAAAAGGGGATACCACAGCCACAACATAAGAACACCTGCTTCTTGATTCTTCTTGCTGCTTCTTGTGCTTCTCTCCAGCCTGCCATCCCCAATTTACTTATCAATCTCCGCTTTTTTGTATTTTAAGGCACCCATGTATGTTTTGGAGATTACCTATAATTAGATAGTCTGTTACTATAATTGCCCCGCTTTTTGACTACCAAAAGGGGACACCACAGCCACAACGTAAGAAATAGACACTGGCAGATCACGTGTGCAATAGTTGTGCCGGCGGATTATGTACTCATCCATGGCACCGAAAATTTTAACAAGTCCGTATATCTAATATACTGAAATCTGCACGAAGTCCTAAGGAACTTTTCAGAGTCATGGCACACATTTATGTTCCCTTTTGGACATTCACCAGTCACGTAAGACAGCAAGATATTGATATTCAATTGTAAGCGGTAAGTCATCGAAAGCGACAGTCAAAAAATAGGCAGCGGATCACAAGACATAGACATGACGGCGACAGATGTAGGGACATGTAAGTGGGTCAAAAAACGGACAACGGCTCACAAAATGATATCATAACAGATCACCAAACTTTCTGGACACATACAAACTAGGACTCGGAGTGAAAAAAAATGGACGACGGATCAGAAAATCATGCTGTAGGGTCAACCGTCAAATGCACTGCCAAAACGTTGTCCAAGATCTTCACAAGCATCTTCTAGTATGTCGCTTGGCAGGAGACGTGCCAATCCGATTAGCCGCAGCAAGACGCTGGGATGGAACGGGAACCCGGCGGCTGCGGCGAGTGTTGCCAGTGTCCATGGCCGGGGAACTATCAGGGGATTTGGCAGCTGGAAGAGCGTCGGATACGTCATATGCACCCAAGGAAGTTCCAGGGTCAAAAGTGAACGGTGTAGGCACAGTAGGTGACACCTGGAGCGCCTGAAGAGGTACATGATGGGTTACGCCAGATGAGTCGCTCGAGACAGTAATTGGTGCCACTGCAGGTATGATTAGACGAGGATCAGAGGTGACCGGCGCAAGCGCCAGAGTAACTGGCGTAGCATGCAGAGCCTGGAGAGGCGTAGGATGCGAGACAGGGCAGGTGGGGGAGACCCAGGCAAGCGATCAGAGACGGCCGTAGATGCGGAAGAGCTGTGTGTGATGGGATCAGGATCAGGCGTGACGGAAGCAGCTGTACGAAGTGCGTGTTGGACGAAATGTTGAGGGACGCTGTCTTGCTGGGTGGTAGGGACTGTGGTGACGGTAGAAGAAGCTTGTACGGATGCACCGAAGGCGTCCTTGCTAAACGTTGAACCGCCAGAGAAAGCTGGAAGCGCAAAGACATCATCATGGCGATGAGTGCCCGAGGCCACGGGAGTTGGTGCGACATGCGAAAAATGTTGAGCGACAGCTCCGACGCCGTCTTGCTGGGTGGCTGGGACTGTAGTAACGGCAGAAGAAGTTTGTATGGGTGCACCGAAGACGACCTTGCTAAATGTTGAACTGCTAGAGAAAGCTGGAGGCGCAAAGACATCATCATGGTGATGAGTGCCTGAGGCCGCGGGAATTGGTGCGACATGCGGAAAGTTGTAACGAAGTCTGGGGGGCGAGCCATTAAATGGGCTCTCTCGGCGTCGCATATCGGTAGTTCCATGCAGAGATGGGCGACATGGCAGTAGGGTCTGTGTCCTTCGGCATCAGGATGGGGAGGCAGCGATATACTTTGCTCAAAATCGCCCAGGGTATAGTCAAAGTTGAACGAACTGAAACCGGTGCTTGTACTGGCCAGCGCTAGGTCAGTTGGAGGATATGGTATGGCCAAAGCGTTGGTTGCGGGAGACGCCACGGCAGCTATACTTTGCAACATCGCAGCTGCAGCGGCCCAGTGTGCTCGCTCTCCATCAGACTGTCTGACGTGCTGGTAGATGCCAGTGGTGTGGACTGCAGACTTGGCTCAGACGATGACGAGGGGTTGGGTGCAGAAGCTGCAAATGCTGCAGGCGCTGTTAGCACATGGCATTTGCGGAATGCTCAGACTGCCTCACCCTGGCACGATTTTAAAAACAAAGTATACGGCTTGATAATTCGGTCATGATGGTCGGTCAGAGTTTCGCAAAAATTCCACCCGAAAGGCATTGACCATGATGGTAACTATAACACATCAGTTTTACACGGCGCAGCAATGAATGGTATTTACCTGTAGACTCGAATGTCGTTGTTGATGCGAGAGTCGGGACCACCAACGTAGACGCTAGCGTGCCAACCAGTGAGTTGATAAACTGATTCCAACAAGTCTCCGAACATCCCGCTGAGGCCGTCGATGGCCCTTGAGAAGGTGAATGCTAGTGAGTCTGAGAAGCAAGAAAAAAGAAAATAGTCCTTACCTAATTCGAGCTTCATCATCCGGATTACGAAGTGCCTCAAGGTTGGCAGCGGTCTCGTCAGCGCGGCGCTTGCACAGTTCTTTGGCTTTACTGGCGATTTCTTTTTGAAATTCGGGATCCTTAGAATGCAGCGCCTGTGCTGCTAAATGTTTTCTCTGTGCAAGCAACATTTTTTTTTCTACAGACCTCCTCGCTTTTGAGCTGTACAATGTCTGCCTTGAATTGTTCATCAGTTTGCATGAATAACTCTACCGCACTAGGTCCGCGTGACCCCTGTGTGTTTGACCCTATTATCCTCGTGATCGACTTCGAGAATTGGGTGCTGCATCCGCCCCTCCTATCGGTTAATGACTGGTACCGATAGAACCACGATCTCAGTTTCTAGAATAAATGGAATGAGCACATCGATGCCGTTGAGCTTTACATAAATAGTTACCCCCTTCCGTGCCTCAATGCGGCGGCCAAGCACTTTCTGCTGTTCTTCATTCAATGGCTCAGTCGTATTCTCAAGTTCTTCAGGCCACTGCTGGAACCATTCCGAGAATATTGGCGGCCAGAATTGTTGCACAAGGCATTGGAGCTGGGCTTTCTGAAAACCTGAGTGCTTCGACTGCAGCCATTTCTTTTGGTCATCGGTAGTCCAAGAGGCACCCATTCTACTCGGCAGTAATTAATGATGAGTTCATACCACCAAAAATACATCACTCGCCGGTTTTGTCAAGTGACACCGATTGTTGACGTGGCTGGAGTACAAAGAAAATTAAAGTTAGAGTTTGGTTGCCTTCACACGCACTCCTATGACTGCTATCAACCAACCATGTTCGCAGGATAAGGTTCAAATGTTCATGCACGGATTTATGCGGCCATGCTGGGTGTCACAGGTTCAATCTCGCTTGTTTTCTCGGTAACCGAGGTAAACACAAAAAAAGACATGCCCAATCAGTGCTCGATGGCTGAACTTTCTATGACGTTGTCTGAGCTGACCTCAGCGCTTGAACTCGTCCAAATCTCTGGAGTCCGGACCACGTTTACAGTCTCTGAGCTACGCTCCGCACTCATGCTCTTCGCCACCAACAAGGTATGGATCTGTTTTAACCTCTCACCGATCCATACCAACTCTATATCTCTTCACACATTCAATAGCTGTGGCACACATACATAGCAACACTCTCATTGATGCAGAATGGCCAGATCTGGTTTTGGCCCTCGGAAACTCGCCTTGCCCTGCCTGTGTCTTCAGAGACCACATGCGAGAATGCTATGTTTGTCAAGCTCATTCTGATGTCGGATGTGAAGATCACGCCAGTCAGCAAATAACATTTCCGGCTGGTAAGCCTCCATTGACCTAGAATTCGGCGATTCAATGTTTTCAACGTTGACTGTCGCAGGTCCTAGCAACCACAGCCACGCTTACGCGCCCAGAGTCTGGATCACGTGGGAACACGGGCAGTGCCGTCACCAACTAATGCCGTTGTCGTGTACATATTTATCTAACTTGAACCCCTCATCCTCGATTTGACACGTTGACATTTGGTTGACATAATACATAGGTCGTTTTTTGTAAGAGATCAATGAGTGATAATGCGATCCCGAAAAACCAACGTATGACATAGTGAAAGCATGTTCGTCCAACAATGACATCATCCTGTCCCGAAAATGTGGCTGTGTCACGAGGGAATTTGATTTTGAAAAGCAGTGTAATTATGAGACAGTTACGACATAGTATAGTGACGAGCAGCGCTAGACAAGTATTTCTATGTTATTACTACAAGTTCTTCGTGCAAAATGTGGTGTCTAAGGATAGAAGTTGTATGAAAACTGAAATTTGAAGCAGTTGTATATGGTGTCTGGCGTGTGTGGCTGACAGCTCGACCAAATAAACACGACTCAAAGTACTGAAAGCCTGCAACAACCACCAACGACATTAATCCCACATACATGCCGTACGGCGCACGACCATTCGATGAGCAGAGGCAAGCAAGACTCACGTCAAAACAGCGCTACTACTATCGGTGAGGAATTTTTAGTGTTGCCCAGCGTGCTAACTCACTGGAGCAGAAATAGGCTTTGCGAGCGAGGCAAAGCACGCCAACGTTACCGAAAACGGTTGGGAGCACTACCGGTAAACAACCAATGTTACGATGTTCATTCCAGTTTATGAAATTACTTATTTCAGGCCACGCTGGACGTCTTTCAGCGGCTGGACAGCCTGTGGATGAAAACATCTCTCGACCAATGGGGCAACCTCCCATTTCAAGCACGGGTCATTACTTTACTCAAGGAGATCGACGCCAACGGCTGGGACTCATTGCGGGAGCAGTGCGTACAAGATGTCGAAGAGGCACGTTCTCTTCACAAGGAGGTTTGTGAAGTCGAGGCGGCTGCGGGGTGTCTGCAGGGCCCGTTTGCTAGGCATGCCATTACTGAAAGTTCACGCATGTTTAAAAACACCCAAGCGTGGCTTGCTGCAGAGGAGGAGATATTGTCACTCATGAGCCAAGGCCTTGATGTCCTCGATAATCATTTACTGTCGGGGAGACTCGTATGGCAGAAGCAGTAGCTACCTAGGAACGAATCACGTGACTTTGTTGATCAACCTCTGAGCCTGCTGCAGCACTGTCTACACTGATCACAATGGGTCGTGGTAAGCGTGGTCGGCGGCTGGATGAATACCAACATCGGTTTATTCAAAACAATTCACCACATTGGGCTACAGAGGTACCTCGAAAACGCATGCGCAAGGCAGAAGATAATCCAAATCTCACCGGTGACCCAAGGACGTACCACAAGCATACTGCTGTCGACGTGACAGAGCGGGGCCGCATCTCTGTTTCGAGTTCTTACTTTTCCACCCATCATGCCCACTCCCCAGGCTCCGCGGAGGACCAGCCTCCCTCCATGTCTTTGACCGACTTATCAGGCCTGCATTCCGGTTTTGAATCAGATGATATTCAATATGCCAACTATCTGGAAGAGACCTTGACTGTAGCTGAGAAAGCGAAGCGTAAACGAGGCCTAGGGGTAAGTAATTAATATCTCTAGATGTCGAGCTTGCTCACCAGACATCGCAGGATGACCCTCACAGGCTGTGGCTGCCGGAGCGCGATACCTTTCTTCAAGAATTTCTTCGACTTGAGTCTCGCGGGGATGCAGCTTTGTATTCGTGCTGCCGCGGGGACCTAGGCTGTCCAGAGTCACCTCAATTCAGATGTATCGACTGTGAGGGAACTCAATTGTTCTGTCAGCACTGTCTCGTGCGCCGACATCTTCCAACGCCTTTACACCGTGTTGAAGTAAGTTTACTAGTTGATTGCGTTGTAAGTAGCATTTACTGATACTACAAAGGGTTGGACAGGGGTCTTCTTTGAGCGCGTCACTCTCAAACAACTCGGCTTACGAATCCAACTCGGTCACCCCGTAGGAACTTCCTGTTACAATCCCGAGAAAGCGTACAATGACGACTTTGTTGTCCTCGACATGAATGGGATTCATGAGATTGGCCTCGACTTCTGCAACTGCAACACCGCACAGTCGCACACAACCCAGCTTTTGCGTGCACGCTGGTATCCGGCTACAACCTCGCTTCCTAAGTCTGCCACAACCTTTCGTGTCCTTGACCACTTCCAAATGTACACGTTCGAGTCAAAGGGCTCAGCCTTCGAGTACTATCAAACACTGGCTCGTCTTACGGACAACACTGGCACAAATACTCCTAAGGTATATCGATATTTAGCTCGAGAGTGTGTGTATACCGATTTTTGTCATCCAGGATCGCTATGAAGCACTCCTCCGCATGGGTCGGCAGTATCGGCACCTTCTTGCACTTAAACGTGCTGGCCGCGGTCATGACCCCGAAGGCGTGCTTGCAACGAAAGAGGGGGAACTCGCTGTCATCTGTCCTGCTTGTCCTCATCCCGGTAAAAACCTCCCCCAGACTGGAAGTCTATGCCGAGTGATAAATCGTGAGTGTGAGTTGTCTTGGACATCATAATACTCTGACACAGCGATCGACAGCTGGCTATACGCGCTATTTCTCGCCGTGGATGCTAATTTCCGTCTCTGCCGTCGCGACAAGTCCTCTGAAAAGGCAGACCCAAGCTTCAATGAGGGTTGGGCATACTTCGTCGAGCAATCATGCTTTCAGAAGACTCTGGAGATGTTCTCTGGGAAGACACAGGAGGTATGTCACTTTAGCTAGGGGTTTGTCTTCGGGTTGGCTGATGCTGTTTCAGAAAAGCACGTGTGTAAGCCATAATGCGGTCAACTTGGCCGACACGAGGAACTGCAGAGGGCTCGCCGTTACGGGCGTTGGCGCGGTGGACTGCGCTCGGCACAATTTCAAACGACCAGGAGCCGTTGGAGATTTGCAGAAGGGTGAAAGGTTGGTCACGAAATCTGGGCATTGCGTAGACCGCAGCTGACGCGTACCCTAGATATGTCAACATGGATTACTTCTTCTTTTCGTCTATGCAGCATGCCAGCAATCTCATCACCCTCAACATCTCGTACGACATCACATGTCAGTGGAGCAAGCACCTATGGGAGCGCATGGGACAATACCCGGCCCCAATGCACCTCAATCATGCTGAGAAGAAGATCACTTTTCTCGTGCCAAAGTTTCACTTACCGCGCACATTCAATCATGCCAGACATCTTACTCCTTCAACTTCCACAAAGGTATGGCAAGGACAGATGGCGAAGCGATTGAACGTGGCTGGTCCAATATCAACCCCTGTGGCCACCAGCACTCGTGAAATGGGACCCGGAAGTAGGCGTGACGCCTTGGATGACCACTTCAGCGACTTCAATTGGAAGAAAATTTGTACAATGGGTAAGTGTCGCATGATATGGCCGTCTACAACACGTAATGAACTCTCCACTAGGAACGACTCTGCATCGCAAGCTAACTGAAGCGCGACCAGAGCGCGACCAGCACAAGCAGGACCTTCGAAGAGTTTGAGTCAGCTATACCGGCCTCGAGTTTGCAGGAATGGCGCGTAGCAGTTGAAAGATGGGAGGCTGACCACTCCAATCCTAATCCCTTCGAGGCGAAAGGCTCCAGTAAGTTGTTCATTACTTTTATTGCTCACGAACTTACATATATTGTTGATCCAGTCATCACTCAAGCATCTGTGCGATTCGAGCTTGCTCGGGCTGAAGCCGCGGACCTTCAACGTGGGCAGGACGTCTCGCTGCATCCTGACCTTTCACCAAGTTCCCTCATTGCAGTCGGACTTGATTTGGAGAGACAACCAGTACGTCCATCCATTCCTTTGTCGAAGTCCAGTGCTAAGATATTGCTCAGGCAACGTCTCAAGCACGAGTCATCAACTTGGGTGCACACGCCACTGATATCCAACGGTCTTCCCTTCAGCAGCGTATTAACGCTCTTCAGCGCCGAATTGATCACTGGACCGCTGTTCAGACTCTCTACATGCCCATTGTCTCCCGACTGCGCGCAGACGGTCCTCCACGACGCGCGCTGAGCGTGATCATGGTGTGCTTGCTCTACCACTGTGGTTACCCTCCGCGATTGCCGAGAAGGAGCAACATTGTGACCTCAAACTGTCCAGCATCGAGTGGAAGCTTCGTCAAGCGCAAGCCAACGAGGCTCTTCGAACAGCTACGTCCAACAACTTAGACTCAAGAGCCACCTAGTCACTTTCAAAAAAGGAATGGATTACAGTCAGCGAGCTAATACCCGCTCGCAGACGATCATCAAAGCTGTTCAGGCGAAGATCGATACCACGGCTGAGAAATACTGCACTGCAAGAACTGCTCTAGGCGCACTCGCTATACCTCTCGCGAATTTAGACTGGGGTGACCAGTATCCGGTCCTCAATCGTGACGATATTCGGTGCATGGACGGAGGGCTTGGAGCAAACAGGGAATCTCTCCGAGGGTCGCAGATTACTCTCAGTATCTTGGATTTGGAAGGCTCAAAGAGCTGCAGGAATAACGCAGTTCGGAACATGGAAGTGGTGAGCTTCAGGAGGGTAAGTAGCGTGCTCGTCTTAGACAGGGATATATACTAATGTTCCCTCTACACAGTCATGCGAATCGAATGGTGCAAGGCGCGTGCACGTGCCAATAGGTGGGCGGAGGAGGTGGAGCTCCTCTCGGAGGAGATGAGACGTGTTTTGGCGTTCCTCAAGTGGCAGGCGGCACTGGTGGACCACTCAGGCCTCTAGAAGAACTGACCTGGGCCTCGTTGAGACAGGAGGGCCTTAGTTGCTTATGCTCACCGTCAAGCCGGCTATCTGCCTAGCCATGCGGAAGGTCTTTCGAAGCGCTGTTGGTCCGACTCAGGCCAGTATCTGCTCGCCCAGCGTCTTGACAATATTCTGTAACTCGAGTTCACTATATGCTATGATACCATGCTATCACCGTCTTTCGTGTGTTTTTCTTTTTTTCCTGCATATGTTTTTTGTACTGGCCCAATCAAGCAACTCTTTTAACAACATACGACTACGTTTTCATTCAACGAAGATTTGATCATTCGGCATCATTCATATCGACGAGAGAAGACTTCTGACAGAAGATGCGGGACAACATATACACAGATCTCCATCTGATTATCAAAAGAAGGGCGAGAATCCGGAATAGAGCGGGAACGGGATTACGTGATCAGCCAAGGTGAGCGAAGCATAGAGAGAGAAGTGCTCGATAGTAGTCACAGATTATGCATACTCAGCAGCTATGGACTGCTGTCACCAATTATCCGAAAACACTTCTACTACTGTTACCCACTATTATGGATAATCCTGCCAGGGTGTGGTGATCGGATCCTGGGAGAAAGTGGGTGGGAGCGACCTAGGATATGATGTAAAAAGAACAGCTGGCTGCGGGGTGTCCCTCTTGATTCTTGCATTGGCTAGCCCTGATCTATCTCAAGTCGATGGTTGACGAATCGTGCCACCATGATTGGCCCTTGGGAAGACATACCAAATTACGCTCCACTACACCCATCCAATGAAAGGAAACTCACTGAAATCAAAGTACACAAGCCGACTTGACTTAGTAAGAATGACCAACATGTCGTTAATGGCGCGAAGAGAAATTGGCGAGGCGGGACGAAGGTCATCAGGCAGCCACGCCATCCTTCTGGAGCCACGGTAAATCCAACCTTCCCGGCTGTGAATCGAATACGTCGAATTCAGGTACCTGTCGTATATGATGTTGGAGTCTGAACGTGAGAGAAGATGTGAGCATGAGGAGATCGAAATGGCAGGTGAGGGAAATGCGATGGTGGTGGGCTCCGAGGTGTCTGTCTCGGGCATGGTAGACTCGAAGGTTGTGCATTGTGCATTTGTAAGCCTGGAAGTAGCAGAGATAGCAAGGGTAGAGTCAAGCCTATTACATTCTGTAGGGGTGACGCCGAGTTCATCGGGGGCAATGGGGTAGTCTGGGTCAGAGGGACGGGATTAGAGAGCGGATTAGAAATACGAGCGTGGCAATCTGCAGGCTCGAGCAACATTTCCTTTCTACCTTCCGCATATTCGGCAAGACAGCGAGACAGGTCCCAAGTGCTAATAATGCCTCCATGCTGCGGCTACTACAGACAGATGAACACCCATCTGTGAATTTGATAAAGGCAACACCATCCGGGGTACTAGTAGTATCCAATGTATCCTTTGGTGACAGACAGTGAGGAATCACATCGGTTATTGACAGGTCCAAAGAAAGAGGGAACCATCTGCATACCCGACGACAACGAGTGACGATCCCGGGGTTACTGCAAGCGCCGAGACTTCGGCCGCCCCACATCTGATTTGATGGAGAACTTCCCGCTCTCCACCAGCCGGATCTCTGCATAACCTTCCTTGCTGCCGGTGATGAGAGTTTTGTTTCCTGGCATGAATGCGAGCGACGCGATGGCAGCATGTCCCGTACTGATGCTCGCCTTGCAAAGCCCAGATGGCAACCCCCAAACTTGAACCATACCGTCTCCGTGGCCGCAAGCAATGAAGTCGCTCTCCACCGAAAATATCACACATTCGATGTTAAAAAGGGGAGAGGAAACGCGTTTGAGACGGACCGCCGGTGGAAAGCCTTCGAAGATGCGCATGTTGAAACATGAGTGTAGTAGTTTGAGAACATGTATGGTGGCCCAGTAAAGCTAGTACTTCGAGTCAGGGGAAACAGAGACGTGCATCTCGGAGGATGTGTCATCTCTGACAGTCTCCAGCTCCCTGATCAGAAAGCCAGTAGACGTGACCAGTGAGAGGCCGAGGAGTGGTGTGGACTAGTAGGCGCGTCCGTCTGGGGCTGGACAGAAGTCCCGAGTTGTCATCCTGAAAGCATCTTTAGCACTGTTCCAACTTCTCTTTGGAAGCGTTGCGTTCCAGATCTGAATTACCCCGTTGGTATTGGAAGTGACCAACTGCCTTGCATCGGGTGCCATTGCAATTGCAGTGAACTGAGGCGAGATGTCAAATGACAATGGGACGTCGTCTAGCGTTGGGGACGCCGTCAGTGGATTTCGGATCCTCGAGAGGCCTTGTGGTATCGCTAAAAGGTCCGTGAAGAAAAGTAAACTAGAGTAGATAAAGCACAGCGCCCTTTCGTTGGGTGAAAAAACTGGACGAAGGTAAGTACCATGGTCCGTTTCCATGAGGCGGCCCAATAATTTCAAAGGAATTAACCTAACCAACTTCGCATACCATGGTCGGAAAATTAGCGCCGCCAACTTTTCGGTAGCAGTGGTTCAGCCGACCAAGATATGCTGCGGTGACTTCCGAGAACCTAGCTCCCACATGTAGATATTCATGTCGGCAGACGGTAACAAGGTTCTTGTTGTCTGCAGTGATCCAGACGTGGTTACCGGTTTGTTGTGTGCCCCGGTGCAGGTCCGCAGACAGAATCCCGTTCGTGTGTCCCAGAGACGAACACTCTTGTCGTCCGAACCCGACGCAATGCTGCTGTTGTCCGTGGAAAACGAGATGGAGTTGATTCGGGAACTGTGCCCTTTCATTTTCTGGAGCAGCTGACCTGATTGTGCGTCGGACGTTATGACCAATGTATCATCTGAGCCAGAGGCTATCAGACTATCGGTGGATGAAAACAAGAGACAGCGGATGGGTCCCTGGTGGTAAGCGAGTGAATGCCTGAGACTCCTAGTGGAAACCTCCCAAATATAAACCTTCGAATCTGTGGACCCTGAAGGCGACATAGGAGCTGTTCCAAGAGAACACAAGAACGGTCACAGAGGCCTGGTGAATGGCTTGGTCTGGGGGCCAGGAGCTGGTGTCCCGTCCGCAACATCCCAGATGTCGATGGCACGGTTTCATAACCGATGGCGACATAGTCTCCAGATGGAGAAAATATGACAGGACATGACGATGTACCCAGTACCAGTGAAGTGACCAAGATTTTTGCCAGTGAGCGAGTCCCACAGCTGCACTCCCGGGGTAGCACCAGCGGAGGCTATCACGCTCCCAGAAGAAGAAACGGCAAGGGATACGATCGTATTACTCGTGGGTACAGAGCACAGGCAGGGGCTCCATTGATCATCGAGGCCGTATGGGATGATAAATTTATTCGTGAGTTCACGTTGATAGGTGGTCCGTAACTGGACATTATTTGGACAATAGGGAACAGAGTAATACACCTGCAACGCTGCCTGCTGAATGGGGTCGAAAAACATGAGCACAAGCCTCTCTGCGTCTTGCAGCAACGCAAGAGTCTCTTGATGAGGTTCCAGTGACGACTGTTGTAATGATCAGACCATGCAGACCATGACGAACCTTCCTTACCTTCAGCCAGTCTGCAACCCCGCGCAAGCTGATGATGCCACTTTCCAGTTCGCCCATTAAACTGAGCACCTCAATCCAATTCAACAGATATACACGAGCGAAGCCTTGTACGCATAGAAATGAGTGTTTGGTTCACTCCTGCATTGTCCCTTGGGACATGCGAGAGGTGATGAGCAAACCAACGGCAAGCATAACGTACGCCCTCTTCAATACGAAGCTTGCATAGACTCGCCTAGGATTCTCGACGTCAGCTGTTGAGAATAGAAGGGTTTCCCAGCTGGCACATGTCTGCAGCGAGATGGCGAATCATCGATTCCAAACAGGCCTGAGCCATGATGCGATGGTAAGTAACGCTGTCGGCGAAGTATTCTCTAGATCGATGGGACGTTGAAAGGAAATCGCGGAAGGAAGTGTGATAGATGCGAACCGGTCCGTTGTCATCTCCAGTGTCTGGGGAAACTAAGACCGAGTGGAGATTCCTGATTACGAACGACGCCTCAATTTGGAAATTCCATAGCAAGGTGTTTAGACCGCGCGTCGAGAGTGGACTGAAGGCGAACACGACAAAGCCGAGCACGAGACGGGTC
Organism: Melanogaster broomeanus; assembly: GCA_014904935.1. NCBI lineage: Eukaryota > Fungi > Basidiomycota > Agaricomycetes > Boletales > Melanogastraceae > Melanogaster > Melanogaster broomeanus. Next base: position 15,417 of record MU124062.1, read on the forward strand.
CTATCTGCATCGGGGATCGTACGAAGAGCGTCCAAGTACAATGTGTCCAGATCGGAGTAGACGACCACACACTTCCGGTACTTACACCACCTTGAAGGACTGCTTGAAGTCGTGCTGGTGGAGAATGGTATTTGTCCCCCACGAACTTCACGACAGTAGTCGCAAAGATGAACAACCCAGCCGACTTTTGCATAATAATCTCCACATCATCCTCGGCTGGCCACGGCAAGGAGTTTCCAGGCTTGCTGCCCATACTTTGACGTATACCCGCGAAGGAATGGCTTAGATAGTATCTGATGTCTTCTTGGACGTTGAAGTCTTGCAATTGGAGCGCATAAGTCATGCTCCGTACGTCTGATTGATGAAACGTCTGGACGATGTGCGGTTCATGTCTGCTCGTGAGCAAGACCCTGAGGGGCCAATGACAAGTGCATAGAAGATCGGCGAGGAGGACGACGACTTCATTAGCCATCTTTTCCTCCTCACACTCGTCTAGTGAATCGATTACAACAAGTACTGGATCGGGGAAAGAACACTGGACAGATGACATCGGTTTCTGGAGGAGCCTGCGCATCTGCTCTACGAGCACCTTCGTAGGGATGGCGTAGTCTTCGTTGACGGCGTCGATGACAGCAGCTTTGATAGATGGTGCAAACACCAACATCTGGGAAGCGAGAGTTGGAAAGAACCTTTGTGCTGTCCTGCGTGATATCTCCTTCCTAGAGAAGAAGAAGCTAGCCGCAAGACGATTCTGTCTCGCGTATTGCTCTGCGATGCTCTGCGCAATGGCCGATTTGCCGGATCCTGCGACACCGCTCAACCAGCAGACGCGCTGGTTGGTAGCGGGATTGTCCGCCCATTCTGCAAGGCGTCGCAAGCAAATCGAGCCGAGTGCCTGGAAGGCAAGCAGGGGCTGGATGGCGCTCGATCGAGTCGAATGCTGCACTGGTGACACTCGCTCGTAGCAAATTATCCATTCCTGATTGAGAATGGTAGGCTCAGTCTGCGTTTCCACCACGGATCTCATAGCAGTGCTCGCCTGAAGATCCCTGGAAGACTTGATCGCCATGAACGATGGTATTGACTGTCTGATTGCCTTGGATGTGTGTTCGGGAGTGAATGTACTGATCCCTGTGGATCTCGCTGAACGTGGAATGGCTAGCGTCGACATTGGATGCGTTATTGAACATGAGTGCGTTAAAACAGCACCGGCGCGGCGCCATTTGTCCATTTCGACACCTGGGTGGGTTACTTTCAATATGGTAAAAAGGAAATACATACATGAAAATCGCAACAGATTCAGAGGAAAAAGATAGACACAGTGTCCTGGGACAGATTATCATGGCAGAGATGGAAAGAGAAATAAATCAAACTGCATTGTCACTGTGAGTGTCGATCTGTGTCGATGGGCCTATCACATGGGTGAAAAAAAATTGGTGTGCAGAGTTCGAACGATGTCGCTTCAAGAGTTGTGGGAACATTCCGTAGAGCATTTACGGTAAGTTGGTTGGTAGATTACATATTTACGGGATGTACTTTATCCACAGCCTGGCCAAATGAACCTCTTCATAATGGTGTTTGCAGCAGTAGCTCCCTCAGATGCTCATTGTACCACGAATGTACCTCTCTGGGCTCTCAAGGAGAGGCTTGATGTCCTCCAGCATCATTCGCACGGAACCAGTCTGCCCACTATCAGCCATCCAGCCCCTCGAATGCGGTCGGTGGGGACTCGTCCGAGGGAGCAACATGCAGTTCTTTGCTTTGGCCTGCGACAGAAGCTGTCGTTCCCCATCCTCCACCTCTTCCACATTCGGAAGACGTGTTGAATACATCGGTCGTATCGGCGCCCTAAGTGCCTGTGCTGCATCCGGGCCTCGTCTCGGCATCGTAGTTCTCGATCTGCTTGTCACTCCTTGTCCATATGGATGCTCAGAGAGGAAAGGCGGCAGCTGCCCCTTTCACCCCTTGATAGGTGCGTTGCCTTCAATCCCAAGTGCCCTTGCGGCGCCATCCAATCAATCACCGAGTCGATCCGATCCCAGTCTTCTTCCTCCGACTCACACTCTGCATGTCGCTCCGGCTACCCTGCGAGGATTCCCCAGTAGAACAAGACACCCCTCCCTTGGTCTTCTGTCCTGGTCTGAAGATGGAAGCGAGCGAGGGTCAACGAGCAGAAGCTTCATGAATTAGGGTTGGTCCTCCATATGAAGAATTAGCCACCACCTCCCTCATGGGCCGTACAGACTCGGGACCTGTACTCGTCTTCGATCCTTTTTGAGCCCCAGCCCCAACCTGCGGAAGTGGATGATATTAGCGGTGGGTTGTTCATTCTAACAGTGGGCAATCGTGTCAGTAAGGAATTCGAGAGGAATTCGAGAGGAATCCCTGCCAGCGCTTGCCTTCCACGTTCAACATGATGTTGTGTAGAAAACTCCCATCTTTCGAACGGACAAAAAATGGGATAGAGACAAACTAGTAAGCCTGGTCCTGCCCGCTTCCTAGTGGTGACGCGGTAGAGACAGGATTTAGACTGGGGGCGGACGGAGCAGTTGGGTATCCTTCGCCGTGACTTTGCTGAACTGTCGACTTCGCCCTCCTTTACCTTATCCAGAACGTTTCCTCTCGTGATGCCAGTCAAAAACAGACTTTGATTAAATATAGAGTAGACGAATCAGGGTGCAATGACATGCTCAGTCGAAGGTCAAGCACAAATAAGCCGAAGCTTGATTCCGAATAACCAGCTGGGAGATTCCTGCGAGCGAATAGGTGAGAACTACCTATGGGTACGATGCGGGTCGAAGACAAAATAGTGAGAACAGAACACGACCGTCGTCTCGATGGAGCCCCTGCCATCTGACTAGCTATTGATAGCTTAGACATCAGGTAGATTGTTGAACATTCGTGTTTATAATTGGCCCTTGGGAAGACACATCCAATTACGTTCAACTCCACGTATCTAAGGCTTGGACACTCACTGAAATTAAAGAACACAAGGCGATCTGACCGGGTATGGATGACCAGCGTGTCGTCAATCCCCCAAAGAGAAATTGGCGACGTTGGCCGAAGATTGCTAGGCAGCCACACCATCCTTTTGGAGCCGCGGTAGACCCAGCCATCCCTGCCATGAACTGAGTACGTCGAATTGAAGTACCTGTCATATGTGATGTTGGAGTCTGAACGTGAGAGAAGATGCGAACACGAGGAGGTGGAAGTGACGAGTGGGGAAGATGGGTCGATCGTGGTAGGTTCGGGTGCGTCAGGTGCATTGGGGGTAGTGGGGTCGTCAGAGAGATTGGAATCAGATAGGCTGGAAAGTGGCGTGGTGTGGCCATCTACAACTCCGAGCAATACTCCCTTTCCACCATCAGCATATTGGGAAAGACAGCGAGACAAGTCCCAAGTGCTGGTAACGCCCTTCGTGCTGCGGCTACAGACAGATTGGTAGCCGTTCATAAATTTGATGAAGGCAACACCATCCGGACTTTCACTACTAGTATTCGATGTATCCTTTGGTGACAGACAGTGGGGGATTGCATCGGTTATTGACATGTCCCAAAGAAAGAGGGAACCGTCTGCATACCCAACGACAACGAGCGACGACTCCGGGTTTACTGCAAGCGCCGAGACTTCGGCCGTCCCACATCTGATTTGATGGAGAACTTCCCCGCCTCTTACCAATCCCGGATCTCCTTGCATACCTTCTTGCTGCGTGATAGAGTTGATGGTTTCCTTGGGAATAAATCGAGTGACACGATGCCAGCACTGTGCCCGTACTGATGTTCGTCTTGCAAAGCTCCGGATGGCAAACTCCCAAAACTACTGCGTTATCATGCCGTCTCCATCGGCCACAAGCAACGAGTCGCGTCTCCGCCGAAAATATCACACATTCAATGTTAAAAAGGCCAGCGAAATGCGTTTGAGGACGGACGCCGGGTGCGAAGGCTTAGGTAAGATGTGATGCTGGAACTCGAGTTCTAGTTCCAGTGCTACTCTGCCCAGTAGGACATTAGTACCTTCGAGTCAGGGAAACAGAGCGCAACACCTTCCTAACACCATATCCGCAGTCTCGGCTGTCTGCATTCAAGTGAGCCGGCGGACGTGTACCAGAGAGGCGTATGAGATGGTTTGACTAGTAGCTGCGTCCGTTCCGGGGCTGGCCAGAAGCTTCAGTGCCATCCTCATAGCATCTGTTAACACTGTTCCAGCTTCTCTTTTGAGAAACCGCTGGTTCCAGTCTGAATTGCCCCCTAGTATTGCAGGTGATCAAACTGCCCTTGTAGTCGGGTGCCATTGCAATTGCAATGAACCAGTCGAATAGTCAAATAACAATGGCCCCGGACTGGTCTAGCGTCGGGGGGATGCCGTCAGCCGAAATTCGGATCCTCGACAGGCCTTGCAGGTATCGCTAAATGGTTCAAGAAGATAAGTGCGCTAGAGTAGTAAGCACAGGCGCCCTTCCGTTGGGTGAAAAAACTGACGAAGGCTGGAGTGCCGCGGGGGTCTGTTTCCATGAGGCGGCCCAATAATTTCGAAGGAAGTAACTTATCCAACTTCATGTACCATGCTGGAAATAGCGCCATGTCATTTTCGCACGAAGTGGTCGGACCGACCAGGATATGCTGCGGTGACTTCCGGAGAACCCTAGCTCCCACATGTAGATGTTCAGTCGCAGACGGTAACAAGGTTATTGTCTGCATGGGTCGAGACGTGCTCTGTTTGTTTGTGGGCCCCAGCGCAGATCCGCAGGCAGACTCCCGTTCGTGTGTCCCACAGACGAACACTCTGATCGTCCGAACCAGACGCAATGATGTTGTTGTCCGTGGACAACGAAATTGAATTGATTCGGGAACTGTGCCCTTTCATTTTATGAAGCAGTTGACCTGACTGTGCGTCGGATGTTATGACCAATGTATCATCTGAGCCAGAGGCTATCAGACTATCGGTGGATGAAAACAAGAGACAGCGGACGGGCCCTGGTGGTAAACGAGCGAATGCCTGAGACTCCTAGTGGAAACATCCCAAATATGAACCGTCGAGTCACTGGACCCCGAAGCGACAAAGGAGCTGTTCCACGAGAACACAAGAACGGTAACAGAAGCCTGATGCACGGCTTGGTCCGGGGCCAGGAGCTGGTGTCCCGTCGCAACATCCCAGATGTCGATCGCACCAGTTTCATAGCCGACGGCGACATACTCTCCTGATGGAGAAAATATGACAGGACATGACGATGTACCGCTACCGAAATGACCAATATTTTTGCCAGTGAGCAAGTCCCACATTTGCATTCCCGGGGTAGCACCAGCAGAGGCTATCATACGCCCAGAAGAAGAAATGGCAAGGGATGTGATGGTATTGCTGGTGGGAACCGAGCGCATGCAGGGGCTCCAGTGATCATCGAGGCCGTATGGATGGTAAATTTATTCGTGAGTTTCACGTTCGTAGGTGGTCCGCAATTGGACATGATTTGGGCAATAGGGAACAGAGTAGTAGACTTGCAACGCCGCCTGCTGAATCGGGTCGAAAAACATGAGCACAAGCCTCTCTGCGTCCTGCAGCAACTCGAGAGTCTCTTGATGAGGATTCGGTGAGGACTATTTGTAAACGATCAGACCGGCAGTGGCAGATCATGACGAGCCTCCCTTACCTTCAGCCAGTCAGCCACCCCACGCGAGCTGATGATGCCACTTTCTCAGTTCGCCCATTAGACTAAGCACCTCAATCCAGTGCAACAGATATCCACGAGCGAAGCCTTGCACACATAGAATGAGCGCATCGTTGACCCCTGCATTGTCCCTTGGGACATGCGATAGGTGGTGGGAAAACCAACGGCAGGCATACCGTACACCTTCGTCAATTCGCAGTTTGCATAACTCGTCCAGATTCTCGACCTCACTGTTCAGAATAGAAGGGTCTCCAAGCTTACACATGTCAGCAGTTAGATGACGAATCATCGATTCCAAACACGCCTGAGCCATAATGCGATGGTAAGTAACGCTGTCGGCAAAGTATTGTCTAGATCGATGGGAGGTGGAAATGAAATCGCGGAAGGAAGTGTGGATAAATGCGAACTGCTCCGTCGTCTCCGGTGTCTGGGGCAACTAAGACTGAGCGGAGATTCTTGATAACGACGGACACGTCAATTTGGAATTTGGAGAGTAAACTGTTGAGACCGCGAGTCGAGAGTGGACTGAACGCGAAGACGACAAACCCAAGCACCAGACGGGTCCTGTCTGCGTCGGGGGTCGTACGAAGGGCATCGAAGTACAATGTGTCAAGATCTGAGTAAACGGACGAACTTGCTGTACTTTATACCACCTTGAAGCACCTCCTGAAGTCGTGCGACGGGGGATTGTGTTTGTCACCCACGAACTTAACGACCTGTGGTCCGCAAAGATGAACAGCCCAGCCGATCCTTTGCACGACCATCTCCACATCATGCTGGGCTGGCCACGGTGACGAGGTTTCAGATATCGTATCCAGATGTTGACGTATGTTTTCGAAGGAATAACAGAGATATGATCTGATGTCGTCGACGGCGCTGAAGTCTTGTGTTTGGAGCCCACAAGTCATGCTCCGTATGCTTGACTGCTGAAATGTCTGGGCGAGGTGCGGTTCAGCTCTGCTCGTGAACAAGATTTTGAGGGGCCATTGGCAAGTACGCAGAAGATCGGTAGAGCAGGATGATGACTTCATTCGCCATCTTTTCGTCATCACACTCATCGAGTGAGTCGATTACAATAAGCACAGGGTCCGGGAAAGAACATTTGACATGATAATATCGGCGCTTGAAGGAGCCTGCGCATCTGTTCGACGAGTACCTTCGTGGGGATGGTGTAGTCCTCGTTAAGGGCGTCGATGATAGCTGGTTTGATAGATGGTGCGAACACCAACATCTGGGAAGCCAGCGTTGGGAAGAGCCTTTGGGCTGTCCTGCGCGATATCTCCTTTCTAGAGAAGAAGAAGCTAGCTGCAAGACGATTCTGTCTCGCGTATTGCTCTGCGATGCTCTGCGCAATGGCCGATTTGCCGGATCCTGCGACACCGCTCAACCAGCAGACGCGCTGGCCGGTAGCGGGATTGTCCGCCCATTCTGCAAGGCGCGCAAGCAACTCGAGCCGAGTGCCAGGAAGGCAAGCAGGAGCTGGATGGCGCTCGATCGCGTCGAATGCTGCACTGGTGACACTCTGCTCTTAGCAAATTGTCCATTCCTGATTGAGAATGGTAGGCCCAGTCAGCGTTTCCACCACAGATCCCATATGTAGAAGTGCTCACCTGAAGATCCATGGAAGATTTGATCGCCATGAACGATGGTATTGACTGTCTGATTGCCTTGGATGTGTGTTCGGGAGTGAATGTACTGATCCCTGTGGATCTCGCTGAACGTGGAATGACTAGCGTCGACATTGGATGCATTGTTGAACATGACTGTGATGAAACAGCACTGAGTTTTGCTGCATATTTTGTCACAGCTATGATTACAAGCACTTATAGACTTACTGACTTTGAACTTTGAAGTCCACTGCGATGGCAGCTGAGTCAGGGAATAGTCTATCGCGGTTCCTACTTATTATCTCCCAGTCCCTGGACCTAGTAGGCACTGGCAAATGGTCCGCGGAAGAGTCGATGGAAAT
>MU124063.1:0-22667 GCA_014904935.1 Melanogaster broomeanus
GAGGAACTTCTTGACGCGAATTCAATACCTTCGATGTAATCAGGAGCACCACCACCACCCGGGTTGCTGCCGCTGGACCGCTCTTCGACATACTGAGGAAAATGAGTCTAGTGCCATCAACGTAACTAAACGAATAAGACATACTCTGGGAGGATCTTGTGCGGGGAATCCACTAGACCTCTGCTGGATGGCCTGAAGGATTGTTGTCAGAGATAAATTTGTTAAACCCGATCAGAGTGGTCCGACTTACATCACGTTTCAACTGGGGGATAGCTGCGGCTGAGATGCCAGATACGACAGAGAGCAACACGAAGAAGACTGTAGACAGACGCATTGTGTGGTGCAGTATAATATGAGTATGTGTGCGTGAAGCGCGTGAAGTTGGCTTGGGAAGTTGTGGTCAGGGAGGGCCGAGGTTCAAAACTTCCAGGGATAAAGCTTATGTACGTATTGAGTGGGACCACAAAATACAATGCGGGTTTAGGGAGTAGAGAAGGCACAGGATGTCGTCAGTTGGAATCACGACGATTCGGGGGAAGCGAAAAAATGACAGGGACGAACTTGAAGAATTTGGTCTGGAGTCTGGATTACGTGCAAGGCGAGAACAAAAGCTAAGTATGTACATGGGCGATATCGGTGCAATAGGTGCTGCTGACTGCTGTGTCAATAGGGCACTAGTCGAGCCGAATCGGATCTGCATGTTCCAAACCACGTCAGGGATATAGCCTGGTGTCAATTTGTCGCATACGAGTGGTACATAGTATGTACGTGAACCTACCGGCAGGTCAACTCTCCAACACCATTCAGTGTGCAGGAAGAGTTGAATGGTTAGTCGTCCCGCGTCGATCGAACATGACGAAGCCCGAAGCCTCAGGGCCTCATGCTCTAACTGTTGTTGCTACACGACGCCTGTGTTTTCTTATTTCCCCAGCCTCGTGGCCGGGTGTAAAGGCTCGCCTCGCCGGATCTGCTCTTGTTGGAATGCTCTCCTGGCATTTCTATGTACTCCCTGCTTGGCGTCCTCGAGTTCGCCACGCAAATCCGTGCCGCTGGTGCTTTGCTGAAGGGCAGAGAGATGTGCTTTGACGGGATCCAGACGGGGATTAGCACCACGCTGTGGGCAGGGTCAAATGTATCAGGTCCATCGTAACCTCCCGAGGACGTGGCTAAATGGGGTGCTGGTTATATTGGGTGGAAATTAGGAGTGATGTGCGCTTACTGTCTCCAGGAGGAGGATAATTTCCTGTGATTAGGTTAGATGTCTCAGGGACTGTGCAGTGTGGGGTGATCGTAATGGTTAATATGTGGCGGGGAAGCGCTTTTCGACATCATGATACGGCTGGAACCCTGCAGCTGTCGGCCGTTGTTTCCGTATGTAGTTGTGGCTCACAACTGCATTGGTATTACAGTATCCGCTTGTGTTTGCGCGTGATGTCATGACAAGGCAGCAATCACGTGGATGGTCCGTGCACGCTTACGTGATTGTTTACTGTGTTTTTCGGGTGGGATTGCAAAGGCTGTGTGTTATTGTATTCTTGTGACATTTCTGAAGCCGTATCGGTCGACAATCAATTGCAAAGAGGCCCCGTATCGACACCCGTCGTATCCAAGTGTCGCCTGTCGATCAACGAACCTGACAAGTTGTCGACTCCAACAACCATAATAATTTCTCTCTCAGAGGAGCCATCTGGCTTGTTTTGTGTTGCATTTGGAGAATTGAAATTACATCTTTGCTAGGTAAGTTGCGTCTGTCTGCCCTTGTTTTTTCCACCACAGAACCCTTGGAATTTGGGCGTGTCTTGTGTCGTTGTGATTCGAGTCTAATTTTCACTTGTTCCCTATTACAGCCAACTGCTTTAGTTCACTCTACTATTATTCCGATCAGAGCACCACCTCCCAGGGCAAACGTCCATCCTTCCGATCGAGGAAAATCCTATTCAAGCGCTACTCAGCCTGTTTGTTCCCTGTCGAAAGGAAGCAAACAGCACCTACCCACCCGCATCATCATCTAAATAGGCTCTCTCATGGCTGCAGCGGCAGTATCCCTATCGTGTCCACTCCGCCGCTCTTCAAGAATTGCACACAATCACACCCACTCCTCCCCGCCACTCCACCACTCTCATAAGCTGAAGCAACAACAACACCCGCGCTATCACACGAGACCTCCCCCAGACCCAGAACCTGACCAGGACTCGTCGTCGTCCGACCCAGAAAACGAACTTACCCCACGCGCTCTTCGTGCCCTCAAGCGTCGACGGCTCGCACTCGACGTCGATGGCCTTCCTCTTCCAACCCGTCATCGACCGAGGAAGAGGCGGAAAGAGAATATCCTTCAGACACGTGGAGACGACCCAAGACTCTCACAACTCCCAATCAAGGATGCCACAGAGGTGAGTAGCCCGTCAGGTGTAGGGGACGACGCCACGCAAGCTCACACGCCCGCTCAGCGCCCTAAGCGCCCGTCCTCCCCTACACTCTCCCCATTAGCGCTCAAGCGCGCGCACATCGGTGACAAGTATGTGTTGCATACCCTGCTCCCTGGTTCTTCCTAACAGTAAGCATAGTCAGCGCAGTACCGCCACCGGCGATAACGTTCCACAATTACCGTCCACTCCATCAATGTCGATACCTGAGCAGACCATGGCCTTGTCGAGTCACCCTGGCCTATCAATATCTATACCATCGCCATTAGTAACTGACGACAAACGACCATTATCAGCGTCGTGTCACGAACCTTTTCCTGCGGCTCCCAATGACGAGCCGTCGATCTTGTCACCCAAGGACAATGACCCACGCTCGCCGTTGGTGCAGATTACCAAGGACCTGGTGCTTTCAATACCCCTGCCCTCGTTATTTGTGGATTCCGTCATGGCTCCACCAGCATCCCCTGTGCATACCTTAACGCCACCAGAACCACTAACGCCTTTGTCGCCCCTCACACCAACCCCAGAATCTTCACCATCACTGCCCGGACACGACCGACAAGCTCCCCTACCTTCGCCTCCTCATGATTCCCTACCGCCTTCAGTAACCCTTGAATCCGTACCGATGCAACGTTCCCCCGTACCTGATTCGCCATCAACGCATGACACTTCCCATCAACCATTAGCTCTTGATTCCACGCCATCGCCACCACGGTCTACTTCCTCGCCTCCGCTACCACTTGACCCCGCCCTCGACACGTTAATCCCATTCGATGGTATTCCTCCGCCGTTCGACCCTGAGATGTCTCTTCACCTTGCACCATCCCGCTCGCCACCTTCAGACCCGCCGCAGCATGAGGGATTGGAACAAGAGCAATTCCCTCCGTTTCAGCAACCCCAACTTTATGTACCTCCCCATCCTGTGTTTGTCCGCGATCGGGAGATCAATATCTGGAAATTAGCATGCCAAGAACGGGTAGATTGTTTGTGCGTCTGTTCTTCCGTTATTCAATTCTTCCGCGTGCTTCTTTCGGAGCACGCTATGTGCTTTATGACTCATCATCGACCCTACTGACATGTAACTTTCTGCTTGTTTCGAAATTAAATAACCAGATTACGACGATATGGCTCAGATTATATCAAAGCACTCGTGGAATCGGAAGCATGCTTCCTCTCCAAAGAAATTCGCTCTCCTTCCACGTCGCCATCTTCAGATCCCGCGGACTCCGGCTTTAATCCCTCCACTCCAACCACACCGTCCCAGACCAAGTTTAGACTTTACACACCCGCAAGTTATACTCACACGTCAAATTCGTGGGGGTCTGGGCCAGGGGCTGTCTCTGACGGCAAAGCCTTCCCAGTTGAAGACGGGGATCCGGGCTGGCCGATGGACGATACTGACTGGGGAGATGGCGACGTCGACATGGAAGACGAGGACGAGGACGACTATGAGGACGATGATGACCTCGCGGAGGTTGATGCAGAGGATGAAGGAGAGCTGAACTTGGGTCCGTTGAAGCCCTCAGAATCGGAGATCGTGCCGCTTTTGGTGCATCGGAGGACAATTCCAGCGTTGACGCATCTGATGCAGCTCTAGACTCGAGCATGGACGTTGATGGTGTCAATGAGAAAACCACGCAGATGCAGGTGAACGGAAAGGAGTCCGCACCGTCGTCAGAGCCTACCGTAGCCTGCGAAGTCTCAACGCCATCACCACCATCCTGTGCGACTGTCTCTCATCCAGAATCGCCGGCCTCGCTTTCGACGACGCCTATTCGTAGCAGTTACACACCGCCGCCGCCATCTACGCCTCTGCAGCGGCCTAACCTTCCCTTGCTCTCGTCATTACATGTCCCTCTGCTGTCCGAGCCTCCTCGCGCCTTTATGGGCCGCGGGACTCCCCCCGATCGACGACGGCTCGTCGAATGGAGCGGATTTGGACGCTTTGGATCGAACAGACTGGGCATGGGCCCACCGCTATATCTATCGCCTGTTCCTCAGCGTCACTTGAATGCCGACCTAGGGATATCTCCGATGTCAGTCGATGCACCGATGCATCATATGCATCAACATCAAGGCGAGTGGACGACCTTTCTATATGCTATGCTTGAGAGCGACGGCGTTGGAGTTGGCATGAACGTCGGAGGTACATCGCAGGGGTCTGAGCCGGGTTGGTATGAACTCGGCCTAGGGTCAGTAACGACTCCAGCGAGCGATCTCGGGATCCCACTCTCGCACACACACACGCATTCCCCTAGCATTCCGATGTCGCATGCACACACTCCGGTGTCCGCAGCAGAGCATGTGGCTGATGATGTGAACAGCTCGAGCACCCTGAGGTTTGCATTGGGATGAATCTGGTGTAGCGCGATGCGGTAATATTTATAGAGTTATGTATGGGTTCCTCCCCCCACTTTCCACCTTCAACCTCGCGCTTGCCGTCACTCCCCTTCTTCTATGGATCGCTTATCTCATGGAAACTCCCAGTGCCCGGTGCTCTGTCCCCTTCCCAGTCTCGTTCGCATCCTCATTTGATGCGGCCGCTGACGCATGGAATTATTAAATGTCCGATCATCGACTCTTCTTAATCACACTCACACTCACACACCTTGTGATCTACCAACCTATGTAGCGATAGGATTAACTATGGTTCATGGTTCCTCCGCCATCGTTCGTCGTCACACGGCGAACTACCTCCCCATGACGCATCTATTTGCCGTGGTTCCTCGTCAGGCCAGTTCACGTTTAGTTCTTGGGCTCTGATACCCCCCATCTTCATCGTCGCACGCCGCTTCATCACGTATCATGAAGATTCCGGATACAGGATATGCATTAGTAACGTACTGTATGTATGTTTACGGATCACCTTACCCACTTATATCCCATATTCCCACTCTTCTCTCGGCTCTCCCGTCTCCCTGTGTTCATTATTCCTTTGTCTTGTCGTCTGTGTCCCTTAGTTTTTATCGATCTCTCTCATCTCATCTCCTCTTGTCTTGTCTGTATACCTTGCTTGTTTAACGCTACGCTACATCTCTACTTCATGTGAAATGAATTTTTTTACCCATTTAGGTTTAGGGGCTGGCCTTCGGAGCTCGAGTTGGGAGGATGTCTTCTAGGCTCGGAGAAGCTCGTGCTAACATATTATCATTTCGAAAGGAGGAAGACCCAACGGGACATTCAAACTCGCACTCGCCGGTCGTCGGGCTTCTCCTATGCATCGCTCTCGCGGAATCCGCACCCGGCGCTCTGCTCGTCCTTGGTCTCGGTGGTGCATCCTCACTGACATTTGATCCGGTCGCTCACGTCTGGATTGTTAATTTTCAGACCGACTCCTCTTAATCAAATATGTATGAATGCCCTGTTCGGTGTGCATGAAGTACTGATCTCCCCGACCATAGTTTATCTCAGCATATTGCACGCTCTACTCGAACATGCGACACAAAACCCATGAGCGTTATTTTTGCAACGGCGACCTCTGAAAATAATACGACCACGATCAAACAACCCGATCATGAAAAACCGAAGTCTGCAGTTTCATCCTCTTCGCCTGACGACTGCTGTCCATATCGCGCTGGAATGTTGTGGAAACGGCGTCGATCTGGACTAGATTGCTGGTGCCTGCGTGATCTTTTCGCAGGTCGTCGCCGAGGGTCGATGGTGTGGGATGCAGCGGGCGTATGGCGTATGGTTCGACTTCGTGCTTGGATGGCTTCGCAAAATGGCGCGCGCATGCTTGGACTTACTTTGCAGTGCAAAGATGCGCGCCAGCGACCTGGGTGGTAACTTCACCGGCAGAGTCAACCGTCCGACAATTTCAACTCAACAAACCCGTGCAAACTGGATAACGATGGAGATTTGACCTGGGACACGGCAGACTCACGTACACACATCATTCATGTGCGACACATCGACACCCGGGATTACAATAAGCCACCACGCTCTCTGAGATCTTCTCCTCGGTTTGGGAAAGGATTATATGCACTTAGGCGGGACTCAGGCGGAACGACTCCAATGCCCTAGCGCGCAATGGTACCATACGCACTAATAATTCCGAAATGGACCAGCCCCAAATTTTGTTATCGACTGCATGTAAATATCAGATTCCAGACGTTCTTTCGTGCTTGTGGGTCTTCGCTTCTAGTAAGTTCGCTTCTCTCAAATTAGCGTGATGCCATTCCCGCCGACCAGACAATGCGCCTCGCTTTGGCCGTCTTCGTCTTGCTCTTCGTCATATCTGGCGTCAGCTGCCCTCATCCCCGTGTGGAAACGTGATGTCAGTCTGCACTGCTCGGGTCTGTTGTTTCTCCACAGTCCAAGAAGTTTGACCACACTCCTTTAGGACCTCACGGACTGCCCCACGGACATTGAACGGTGTCGATTCCAGTATGCTCAGCGGTCCAGTAGCGGCACTGATTACAATGTAGATATGCAAGTGGCCTCCAAAGGTCTCCCACTATACCTCATGATATTGATGACTTGCGGCTGGCGATAACTCGCTCACCGATATCATCGCTTAAGTCCACGCTGACCTAAATGACATAACTGTCGATGTTCTTTAGATGAAGAGGGGTTCTTGTTGATGAGTAGTCGTTCGTCGCGACGCTTAGACGGGTGAGTTATCTTTCTCGACTCGTGGTAGTGTCGATGGATGATCTGCTTGCGTCTTTCAGTGTCTTCATCTTCTTGATTTGATGTGACTCGCACTGTGGTCATTCCAGGTAGTTCCCTCCGTTTTGTCGCGTCCGTCTGACTGCCTGGCATGCTTTACGCTATGCTACATCTTTACTTGGTGCGAAATGAATTTTTTTTCCATTTAGGTTTGGGTGGAAGTTCATGCATGGATTGAATAGTGGCCGTCGTCTTTTAGAGAAGGAAGTTCAAGGAACAAATATGGTGTAGTCAACCGAGTCACATCATTGAGTCGTACACATCTAGTAGGTAAGTACCGTCTTGTATCGAATCTAACCTATACATATAATTTTTGCTTGTGACACGTGTTGCACAGGATGACCCTCACTGTACGCATGCGCCTTCACAAGCAAGCCTCACTACTCACTTCAAGACGGAGGGAAACAACGGTCTGTCATCTGAAACTGAACGTCTGTCATATCATCACACATGCAGTGTTGGAAGAGGTATCATCAAGAAATTGATGATATAATCGGAGGGCGAAGTGGTGGACGACCTCCAGTTTGGGTTAGGTGGGTAGATAGGACGGAGCAGGCGGGGAAGGATGAAGTTGCACCAGAGCGGCAAAGAATCGATTTGATCCCTTATCTGAGGCAAGTATCTAGTACCACAGACGTGCACAATATCGAACACGATGAAGACCCTGCGCGTCCAGACGAAGTTATCGAGTCACTGGTCTGCGACAACTGCTGGAATAGGCTTTTCGCTGATGGGACGTTCCAGAAAGCATGGAATGACGACTTCTGCGTCCGGCCAAATAGCGGAGACCACGGCGGGTTCTCTTACTGCACCACGCGGTCCGAGGTCTTCAAGTCATACGTGGCTGGATGCCAGTGGTGCAGCTTGCTAGAGACCCACTTTGGGGGCAGGCTACTTCGCCTAGACCCACGGTTTGTCCATACTATTTATGTCGGCACCATACCTGCAAGCCAAAACTCAATTCCGAGGGGATGCTCTGCCCCTCTGCCGAAGGGGGCGAGGAATCTGCAGATATCCATCAATGGGACCACGTCATCCTATCTCACATACACTACATCAGGTACGTGCGTCAGCAAGTAAGGTCATGCCATGGCATCTGCTGAAGAAACTCTGCTGTATAGACGATAATGCCTCGAAATACGTTCCCGCGCGGAATTTGGTGTTGCAGGTCGGCTCATCTCGAGCCATCCAGCTTGTCTTGGAGTGCATGCAACGGTGTATCAAAACGCATTCCCAGTGCCCAACGCCACGCCAGGCGGAACTTCCTACGCGGATAATCGATTGTTCCGACATTGAGAAACCTAAAATCATGCTGGGCCATGGTCGTAGAGGGCGGTACGCGGCCCTGAGCTATGTATGGGGCGGACCTCAGTTCCGCTCCACCACATCAAATATCGACAAACTTCTTCGCGACGGGATTGACCGGCACGTTCTCTCTCAGACTATTACAGACGCGATCGATACGACACACAATTTGGGCATACCCTACCTGTGGGTGGATGCATTATGTATTATCCAAGACTCCGAGGTAGACAAGGCCACCGAGATTGGTCGCATGCGTGCTGTGTACCACAACGCGCACGTCACGATAATCGCAGCGAGCTCTGCGAGAGCTGCTGATGGTTTCCTACAGGACCGCATGTCACCGCCTCATACCCGCCTCCCATTCCGCTGCCCAAACGGCCGTCTCGGCACGTTCTCGCTGGTGCACGATGTTCACAACGAGAAGGAAGATTTGGAACCCGTCGACACACGCGGGTGGTGTCTACAGGAGCGCCTCCTATCCCCACGAGCGCTGATCTATACGAAAACTACGCTGCAGTTCGAGTGCCAGATGGAGACAGTTAACGTTGGCGGGGCGGTCTGCCCACCGAGCAGGGTCCACAGGCTCCCGCAGGAGATATTCTCAGCCTCTCTTGCGCCTGACGCACACTTCAGTGTGGACGACGGCGTCGATGTCCTGGAGGAGACGTGGCAAGCTGTCGTTATGGACTGTGCCCGCCGCGATGTCACTGATCCCATGGACAAGCTTGTCGCATTTGCCGGTCTCGCAGAACAGTTCCAACTTGCACGCAGGGGCGACGAATATCTGGCAGGGCTCTGGAGGCGCAGTCTTTGCCGTGACATCCTGTGGAAAAGACACAAGAGAAGGGTCCGCCCGATGCCGAAGGATTACCGTGCACCGTCTTGGTCGTGGGCAGCGACGGATGGCGAAATAATGGTGTTTAATGGACTCGCAGGGCCCCGGTTTGATATACGAATTTCATGCGATCTATGCGAGGTCGTTGCGTGCGAGGTGACCCCCGCAAGTGCACGAGCAGCATTCGGAGGCGTGATCGCTGGAACGCTAGTGATCAGGGCACAGATGCTGCAGATCAATAGGGACCAGCAGAACCCGCGCATAGTCGATACCTTCGATCTGGGACCCTGCACTCAATGTGTCTCGTGGACGGAAAGCAACTGCAAGGAAGACGAGTTCCCTTGGTCGAGCAAAGCATTTGTGCCTGCCGAAACTGACGACCATGCCATCAATGACAAACAGGTCATTACAGCATATTCAGCATGTGTGGAATGGCTAGACGCAGATGGAGAGGAGACGAAACCTACACATGCGATACCGGTAGGGTGGAACGAGGGCATTGGAGAGGAAAAACAACGGATGATCGCGGGGCTGTTGGTGGCATGTGCAAGCACCAACTCTGCTGGGAACGAATGCTACCGTCGCCTGGGATACTTCGAGACAAAGCCTGGAATACTCTGGCATTTCCACAATGATCCTGCGCATAGACAACTGATAACGCTTGTATGAAATAATGCTGCTACGCGCCAATATGTATGAATACAATTCTCTGGTCCAAGGACACAGTGTCCTTATCCACTGCCTTTGACGCCTTATTCAGTGCTTTGGCAGCATTCGTCCAATCGAACACGTCCCAGCAAACATGTTCTTATAAAACTCGCTCACCATCCCCCTCGCCATCGCGTCATCCACCGCCCACATCGTCCCAATCACACTCCTAAATCCAGCAAACTGCATGCCGGCTGCAAGATGGATCACTTCGTCGGGCGTGTTCTCGTCACCCACAGCGGTATGGCAGGCCGACAGAAAGGCGGATTCAGGATGTGCCACTTCTGCGCGGATGATGTCGAGGAGCGTCAGCGGCCGATCGCGCAGAGAAAAGGAAGAGTCGAATGGCTGCGCAAGGTCTTGGTTACCGTGGCATGCGAGGTGTGCCCAGGCGTGTGTTCGTAATCCCTCGGTGGCTGCATCAGCAGTTGCGGTGTCGCCGGATATGCGGTCGAATGTCATCGACGGAGGTATGATTGACTCGACGAGGTCTAGCTCGCCGTCGATACCTTCGAGCTCACTCTCTCCACTTGATTTTTCGGGCTTTGATTGGCCGATAGCAATGAATGGAGGTGGAATGTTCGGCAGAGCAGCCTTCTGCTTCCGGGACCGAATAAGTGCAGCTAGTGTGGGCGTGTAAGAAGAGATGTAAATGTTGGAAAGGTTGTTGGCGCCCTTTCGATATGGACCTGTTGCATGAAGTGGTAGTGACGTCAGCTTTGAAGTCGGGCACCACCAGATACGAGACCCTCGAGGAAGAAATTTTGCGAGTTCATCGACCACAGGGCCAACAATCGTATCCCAGAGTCTCCTCAAAATTGGCGCAAGCTGTTTCTCCCGCAATTTTTCCTCGCCTGCGCGGGATGTAGCTTTCAATGTCTGGTAAAATTTTGTAGACATTGCAGTGATGCCTTCGATTGTCGCGTCTGGCAGGGGTACAAGGCGTGGCGACTCATCGTGGAGAACTATGATGGCATCGCAACGCCTGTGGCCCACATTAACGATGATTACAGGTCCGCCGGCAGCAGCGTTTTGCAGGTCCTGGAAAGATACGGGCCGCAAGAAAGACTGGAAGCCCTCCTTTGCTCGAATGCGCTCCACGACGGCATCCATCTCCTTGGACAACAACCGGTACTGGCGAGCGCCTTCTTCAAGAGACAGGCGAGATGACAAGACCCCGTTAGAGGTCGGAACAGAACTCCTTGCGAGTCGGGAGCTGAGGCGTTCGAATTCTGAAGCTAACGTCCACCCCTCCCCGTCGACTGCGCGTAACGAGTCCAAAGGGGTGCGAATTCGAGCCATTTGTGACCACAGTAATCCGCGACCGTGCTCCGAGAGCTCGATGGCTAGCTCTACACGACCCTCAGAGATAGCACATGCGGTGGCATCGGCGGCGAGAGAACTATGGAGAGCCAGGAAACGTTTCAGAAGGGCCTCGTGACGATGTTTGACAGATGCAATGGAGAGCACATGCTGATCAAGGGAGCTGAGTGCAGTTTGATAGGCCTGCAGCGCTGATGCGTGATGCAGTCTGTCGGCATGCTTGGCCCATTCCCAGTGCAGTGTAAACGGTCCAAAAACTGTGGCGAATGGCTGTAGCGAGCTCCTTTCTCATAATATCCGAAGGCCTCCTCCATGAAACTCTCGTCTTCTGCACCTGAAAGTCCTGTACAAGGCCATCGCAATGGTCGCCGAGCTGGAGTAGATGTCCCCAAAAATGAAGTGTCCCTCGGGGAACAGTCTGCGTATAGCCTCTCAGAAGGCCAATAGCAGTCCAGAGGTCATCCGTGCTTGAGAGAATCTCGCCCCGCTGATACACAGCGCGTGCCAGCCACATGACCGCCAACGGCCAATCATAGTGGTCGTTTCGACTCCGCGTCATGGCCTCCGTGTAGAGGGTTATTGCAAAATTCAAGTTAGGAATGGGATCCCTGTGTTCTGCGACCTTGACTAGAGCGTGGCCGTAGTTTAGGCATAACCTGGAGCGAAGATGATGCTTTCCTGGCATTCTGTCCGCAGCTGTACTGAAGTGCTTAAGACTGTCTGCCAAGTCGTCCAGAACGTTGTGCTCGTCGTAACGCACGGAGAGTAGCGTAGCAAAAAGTGAAATGGATTAAGAACTCCTCGGACGGGGTAGGTACAGAGCAAGCGCACAAATGGTGCGCTCGATTGCATCGTTCAAATCAGCGATGTTCCGTTGCATCTGAAAGCGTACGAAAAGTGCTGTGCTCAGATTGGCGAGAGACGCAAAGTACTGAGAGTTCCTGGACTGCTGCAGATAGGATTTCATCGACTTCTGACAACAGCACGATTGATTCGTCGAGTGCATCGAGGTCATCAGAATACTCGGATCGCATTCGGAGAGCATTGCCGAGGTTCATGCAGACGGAGACGTAATTTGTGTCACCGGGTCTGCAGCCGCGGCGCGCAATTCGATAGTGTTCTATGGCCTCGTCAAGGTCTCTGTGACGGGTGGTCAGCTCGAAACGAGTCTGAAGGGCTGTGGCATATCCATTGTGGGCAGGAATATGCTCAACGTGACCTTCGGATACACCCTGGATGACGTCACGGAAGGAATCTACTGCGAGATCAATGTCTGGTTTATCCCCTCCGTTTTTGAATTTCTTCGAGGTATGCCTTTGCACGAATGGCCTTCAGTGCAATGAATGCTGTTTCAGCTGGCGGCGTACAAAGCAAAGCGCTTTCGCAGTGATCAATGATGACCTGCACGTCATCGATATTGCCGGTTTGCTCAAAGCAATCCAGCAGACCTGCAGTGACGGTTGCCACGACCGACGAGTAGTTCACATGTCCCGGAGACAATGAGGTTAGTGCGTCCTTGCATAATGAGGCGGCAAGGTTCAGATCTTCTGCATCGCCCTCCGCTTTGAAGCGTGCAAGAAGGGCGCTGCTATAGACGGAGAGCATTCCGGGACGCTCATGGCTACTCGGTGCACACAGCTGCAGCGAGGAGGCAAGATGTTCAATGGACAAGACTAGGTCGCTATTCTTTCCAGTGGCGTTGAACCGGGTCAACAAGGCGACACCGAGGAGGTGGAGTGTAATGGGTCGACCAGGAAAAGAGGGACTTTGGATGCTATAGGAAGTGGTGAAATATTGGATTGCTTGGTTTAGGTCGCTAACGTCCCCGAACTTTGTGTATCGTGTCCGGAGGGCTCCACCGTAGTTGTCCAGCAACCGTACGTGGTCTAGGTTGGCTACAGTGGAGGAAGCTAGGGCGGTCTGGTAACAACCAATGGCCATTTCCATCTTTTGCATGTCGCCTTGTGTCTCATAAAATGTCCAGAACACGACCCCAAGTCCGGTGAGGAGTACCACGTAGCCTTCTTGCCCTGGGGAACACAATTGCAAAGCAGCCACGTAGTGGCTCGCAGCGCCCTGCAAGTCCTGCAGGTCGCCGTCCTCCTGAAATTTGAAAAGCAAGACATCTCCGAGGTTGCCCAAAATGATATATCGCTTTGGATGACCGGGAGGACGTAGGTCAAGACAAGCTTGGTAGTGCGTCAAAGCCATATCTAGATCGGCCCTGTCTGCCCGTTGCTCGAATCGATCTTTCAAGTATTGGCTAAGTTGTTGAGCAGTACATCACGATAGCGATGATCAGAACCGCATACGTGTAGCGCGGTGGAACATATTTCGACGATTTCGTCGAGGATAGATACGTCTCCAACTTGCGAGTAGCGGGTTCGAAGACCAATTGCGAGATTGGCCACAAAGGGAACATAATTGGGATGTTGTGGAGGACATGATTCCACGCAGGCTTGCAGGTAATTGATGGCTTGCGTCAGGTCCTCTGCGTCCCCTCGAAATTTGAACCGCGTCTGAAGCACCAAGCCTAGATTGCATAGCACTTGGAAAGTGGTCAGAATGACCAGGTGGTATGAAAGCGAGGAGCTCTTTTGTGCGCTCGACTCCCTCATCGAGGTCTTTTGGATTTCCTGAACGTTTGAAACGCGCCATAAGCTGGTTTGCGAACGCATTGAGTGTAGCAACGTATTCCACATCTTCTGAGTTTAATGAATCCAGTCTTTGCCTGGTTCTTTCAACGGGGTCATCGGTGTCCTCTGCATGCGCAATAGACTGGCTGTTCCATGCAAACAGTGCGCGACGGGAGTTTCAGAGTCAGCTATCTCGGAGTTATATAACCACATTCACAACAACTCACCTAATTTCGACCATTCCTTCAAGTCGCAGTGATTAAACGATACTACGAGTCAGAGTGTTAATGGGTACTGCCTTACCACCATATCGATGATCTAGAAATGGCGACCCACTTCCCTGATTTGACGATGTTGAAGGGTCAACAATACATATACAGTCTAAACTTTGCACTACGCTTAGTCACTAGTATTAGGTAGATGGAAGAAGGCATGTCCATCATGGACACGGCATGTACAGAGGAATTTAGCAGTGAAGGAGGCTGAAGACGCTCGCTACGTCGATGAGTAAACGATACTCCGTGGGGCTTAGACAAAGGAGCGATGGAGACGCAAATGTGTGGTTTCGCAACTTAGAACGGCCGTACACTGGTGAAAACCCGAAGGATTTTCGGCCCGAAACTCTATCCGAAACTGAGGGTCAAGGAGGGGGCTGCCGAACAGGTCAGCTTGCATGAGACAATCAGATGTCGAGTGCCAAGCGTCGGACAAATGTATAGAATGTATGAAATGTATGACCTGGTCTTATGAAGAAGGAAAGAGGAATGGTCATATTTAAACTGGCCATACCCGAGACTCGAGAGGGAGCGCGGGTGTGAGAACGAGTGATCGAATGATCCGAGTCTCACGGGAAATGACTAGGTTAGCAGAAGCCTGAGCAAAGTGTGCTGCGCCACCCCGCTGCTCACGCATAGACTACATACATCTCGTGTCCCGGCTATCGCAGAAAACGGACCATGCTCGTACCTTGCCTCGTCACAGTACGTCAACCCTGGCGCAGCGGTATACATAAGGATTCGTCAGACCATCTGACTCAAATGGTCGTGTGTTGCGTCCCCTCATTATTTGACGGCCCGTACTTGACGACATTGTTGACAACTATAATCCTCAAATGCGGCCATTTAAGGGCTGCAAGAGCGACTCCCAGGTTCGACCATTTAACACCCACCTGATTTGCCACACTTGCGATGCCTGGATGGTCCTTGGTGAACTCTAGCCCGGCTGAAGGTCGTACCTTCAGACGACCATTGGGCATCTCCGAAGCCGCCTTCCAATGGGACTGCGTTTTCAATGGAACGGCAAACACCATCCAGCACATCCAGCTGCGTTTATTGAACCAAACAGATGCGTACATCTTCTCCGAGTCCAATATCACTAGGACATGGGTGTCGGCCAAGAGACGGTATCCGCTGCTCGGCGCAAGGGTCGAGGTGGTCAACGAAGAGCCCCATTTCACTGTTCAAGAACATCGCTTGGGGGGGCTCAACCCCAACGAGGTCGTCTTCGGCGAAGTGTCCTCCGCAGAAGAGGTGGAGAGACGCGTCTTCCAAATTATGGATGGACCACCGCTGTCCCTATCCCCAGATAATTTGCTGGCGCGAATTTATATCTTTCGCGAGACAGACCGAACGGATGTCATTCACATGGTTACTGTCATTGCTCATTGCATCACGGACGCCGCAGGAACCTACAGTTTCCTTCGCTGCTTCCTGGACACCCTATCTTCGCGTTCCGAACTCCCCATCTCTGACCTGGAGCAGAGACTAGCTATGGTGGTTGCACCTGCGGACCTTCGGCCCGAGCCGTCGCTCAGCCCTGCAAGGCAGAGGTGGCGACACGCAATTGGCCGTGCAATACACCAGGTCAAAACAGCCAAGAGACAGGTACGTGTGCTCTTCCTGGGCACATCTGACGAAAATCTGATGTTTTGACATGTAGGGCGGGTACACCCTTCCTTGTCGTTTGACACGCTCTACCTCTCGTGTCCCAGCGCTTGCTCGCGTTCGCTCGCTGGGCCTTTCACGGGACCAAACCACAGCTATCATGACCAACTGTCGTCTCAATAACATCACTTTCGGCAATGCTTTTCTACCGCTGGCCCAAGTTGCCATGACCCGAGTACTTTATCGACGTTACCTCCGTGGCGAGATCGACGAAGAAGAATGGCAACATAGGAAGAAGCAGCCATATATTAGCGAAGGTCCTTTCAACCTACGCTCTTATCTCGACAAGCAATGGTTCCATAAGGGCGGTGCTGGAGAGTTCATCATAAGCAGTAGCAACTTCTTCTACCATCTCCCTTTCATGACACTCGGAGTGACTGCCCAACAGCGTCGAGATGAGATCATCCTTTCCAACGGCGCTCCCCCGTTCGCGAATTTGCTCACGTTTAGCCGCTTCCTACACCGAGTCGGCATGGTTAAGCAACAGATATCTAACTTCCTCAGCCATCCCCTGTTGTATGAAATGTCCTCACCTCTTGAACGACTGGAGCGCACGCGGACAGGTGCTTTGGAGTGGTCGAAGAATGTTGAGGGACGGACAACGGCGGATGACGCGGAGGTCCTTGCACTTGCTGACTTCCCTGGCACCGTCGTAGCTCATGGGGGCTCAAGCACAGGCGATGTAAGTTTCGTTACCTTGCATTAATCCCGTCGGTCATGATAACTGATCAATCTCTCCTAGATCGACCAAATACTCCCAGGGGAATATCCATTACGGTCTACCAATCCTCTATCACCCCGCTCCAATATTCCCCATCCGGCCAAAGCTGGATACGCCATTCCTGAAATACCAGACACCACAGAAGACGAACCCAAAATCGTAGTGGAGGATTCGAGGGCACTTCTTCACGCACGCCCAGCAGAACTCTACCTCGGCGCGGCCACCCGACACAAGCAGTTAGACGTACACGCCTTTTACGACGAAAATGTTTTCGAGGAAGCTGTAGTCCGAGAATGGCTGGATGAAGTCAAGGACGCGGCGATGTGGTATCTTAGGTCAATCACATGCTGCTGAAGGATCTGTTCGACACAAGTTGTAGGACGTAGGGCCAAAGCAACTATGAAATAGCACGACATGTCTATGTTACTGTCACTATCCATAACCATTCTCCTCATATTATGTAGTTAAATCCAAAGAACATCACGCCTCCCCTATCCGCTTAATTACCTTCCCCCTGACTTCAATCCGCTGGTTCCGCTCCCAAAACTCCTTCAACCGTTCCGCGAGCTCAACAGGGTCGTCCTGCTCAATACCGATGAGTCGCCACACACACACAAGTTCGAAATCGTGACGCATCTCAACCCACCTCCTGTACCAAATGCCCTACCTCCGTTCCGCCCCGGCCACTCATCACGTTGAGCTGAAACTTCCCCTGCATGTGTCCGATTTCTAACGTCGTATCGAGGCGTTCTCTCCCGGCCAGTATAAGGAGTCGTCCTGTGCGAATGCCAAGAAAAAGCGTGGAAAGGGAGGAGAACCAGGCTGGTTGTTGGAAGCGAGCGAGGTGCGATGTGCGATGTGTAAGGCGGTGGTGGAGTGGGTGATTGTTGTTAGCCTGCCACTTGGACACAAATAAGAAGCAAGGAAGCTACGTACAAGCCCAATAAGGCGCTGTCGACCGCAGCGGAGTGCGCCACCTAAAAGCGTACGCTTGATTAGCCCGTGTGAGAGGTGCAAGACTGGATTCTTTAGGGACGAGGATAGAGGGCACCGAGATTCGCGCTGAGGCGGGGTTGTTGATCGCGCGTGTGTTGATGCTGAAATAGGTGAGCCGGTGAGCGATGGTGTAGAGCAGTGTGCGAGGGTATTTTTTTGGATGTATGCTTACTGCCATTCGATAGCATCTTCCTCGCTGTGGAAGCCCTCGGGACGGGTGTCCAAAAGCGCATGCATGTGCGGTAGTGCGTCGATCGCAGTGCCTAATAACCGGAGAGTCGATGATCAACGATTCATCACCCAGGAAAGTAACGTCGTTAGATCCTACGTACCTTCGACAACATCGAGAACTGCGACGCCTGATATCACATACTTGAGTTCCTGAAGTTTTGGACAGGCATGGACGACGACTGAGCCGCCCATGCTGTGGCCTACAAGCTGTCGACGAACGGACCACGAAACGTTTTAAAGAACGCGGAGAGCGCCAGGTCGCCCTACTCACCATGATAGTAGGTGCAACCTGCACATCCCTAAAGACAGCCTGTACAAGCGCCACCAAATCATCCACCAAAACGTCCATCGACAGATTTTGATCCGATTGGCCTTCCATCGGCATCGTCTTCCCTACACCACCACCATTCCACCCCTTGCATCAACCCGTGTCCACGTGAGAGACAGCAGAATCAGATAAAGGCACCCACCATGTCTCCTCGCATCGAACGCCAGCACCCCCATCTCCGAGTCCTTCCCAAGTAAACCCTCCAATTCTTTAGCGAGACAAGCAAAACTCAACGCCGAGTAGCCAGCTCCATGGTGCATGATCATAATTCCTTTTCCTGGGAGCGGGGTGTGGTATGCACGAACGACGAGTCCGCGCGTGGGGAGCTCGATCTGGAGGGCTTGCGAGAAGTATTGGTTGTACGCGTCCGGACGGATTGGGGCGTACTCGGGGTTGGGAGGTTTCGTTGGGCGGGAGGCGGATGTGCTTGGGTTGGGTATATATTAGACCAAAGTGCAATATGTATTCTGTCGGCGTTGGGATCGTCGTGTGAGCATGAGAGATGGGGCTTACAGTGGAGGTGGACCCATTGCACTGGGCAGTGAGCCTACTGAATCTGCACTTTCTTCTGTCTCGTCGTAGTCATCTTCGTCTGATGGAGGCAGGCCTGGTAGTTTAGCTATTCGAGCGCTGATGGCAGAGCGATAGAGCGAGGACATCGTCGACGGCGAACAACTATGTAGATACTACTAGTAAACAGAGGAGAACTGCCAGATTGGGAGTATAACAATCACATGACGACAAAATAATTTCATTCTCGTTCTCCGTCAACACGTAGCGTCTCGCTCACGAGTTTTACGTGCTATCTCTCTGGACAATACTCACTGGGTCAACGAAATGCGGAGGTACACTGGCATACGGTATCAGTGGTGCTAACTTGGGCGAATGCACGTCAGGTGATATACTCGTCCGAGTCGGTACGTATACAATTCAGTCAACTACAAATATACAACACGACACTTGCCAACGGCAATGGCGCAGACATACGATACACAACCCCTCCATATTCCTCAAAAGTATGGATCGACGTCGTCGGTATTGAGAGAGGGTTTCGCGGCCTTCTTTGGAGGTGGCTTTTCGGCCACGATCCCCTTGTATGCAATACTGAGCTCCTGGAGAGTATCTGAAGAACCACCGCGGAGTGCCTGGATGAACTCCTTCACTTCTGAGACAGCTCGCTGCAACGCTTTGATGTCACACTCTTTGTGGAAGGGGGCGCCCGGGTCCAGTTTCTTGCGTAAGCTAGCACCCTTCTTGACGAGAGATCTACAACTATGCATTGAGCACCGTTAATGGTTCGCCGAGGAGGAAGAGACTTACGTGATCTCACTGAGCTGGCGCCCTAGTTCTTCCAGTCTCTCGTGACCCCCGGCCTTCAAAAGTGCTTTTGTCTTAGCCTTGAGCACGTGTGCAGTCGTCATCCCCCTTTCCAACGCCAGGAACATATGTGGGAATGGTCCCAGGTACAGGAGGCGGTAAGGGCTCAGTTTCCAGTCCCATGATGCGACGTGTTTTAAGCATGCTTCAAAGATGGCATGTCTCTCTGCGATTGTTCCAGTTCTCACGGGCCGACACAGACGTTCAGAATATTCCCGATAGGCGCCTTGGATGACACGTGCAGCTGCCACCTGCGCATCCGAAGGTTCGGGTGAACGTATGAGCTTGTCGACAGCTGGTGAGAGCGTTGCATCCGCTTCTCCTTGCTGTTGCTCGGGGAGGGTGTCCAGAAGTTCATCCTGCGCTTCAGGGCCACCGTCCTGTGTAGATTCATCGTTGCGAGCCACAGCCTGAGGCTCCAAGTGAACTTTGTGGGGGGCGGGATGCACGGATGCAGGCTCCTCAGCCGGGAGAATAGAGCGCACGGAGACGAGACGGGGTGGGACAATGATGGGTATCTCATCAACCCTATCATAGACGATTTGCTTAACACGAGGTGAGATACTTCGGGTGCTTGAAATCTTGCTTTTGTGCACGAGTTGAACGAAGCGTTCCATGACGCTTTGCAAGGGTTGCAAGAACCCGTCTTTCGAAACATCAGTAAACCTGTTTTTTTTTTGGTGAGACTTTGGCTTCGACGTTACTTGGTCCCAAAACACCCACCTTCGATAAAGGAAAGGGGTCGCACGCTCTGGGTCGATGGAATGCAGGCGAGACATGATATCTATAATCCTGCTTTGATGTCACGCGTATACGCATTATATGCCACTATGGAAGAAACGTCAGGTGAAGCGCTTCTCATGATATCATAGACCTACGAAGGCACAACATCCTGCATCTGTAGAACACGGTCAGTGCGGTAGAAAAAGGAAGTTTGCGTCCACCTACATTCTCTGGATGAATATATTTCGGTGGATCGCGGCGATTTTCGTGTTTTTTGTGTGCTCTAGCCAGTAAGTCTCTGCAAGAAAAGTGATCAGTGGTAGGCAGTGCTGGTCAACAAATGAGGTACCTTGGAGAAGTCTCTTGTCGTTAATACATTGAGAAGATTTTGCATGTCATCCAAGAAAATGACGGATCATCCTCATGTCTTTACCCATCTGAAACTTGTTGCGCCCCACCAACCAACCGCGCTGCCAGAACGAGACCATGAAGAGGCCGGGACATCCTGCCGATTCAGATGAAGAGATACAGTGATCGAGCTGCAGACGTCCTCGGCGCAGTCGCACAGCACAGACAAGTTCAATGTGCAACCTCTTTTCAACTACATGGCTGGGAGATGATGAGGACGATGTGTCTCGGGTATAACAATGGAGCTTACTGCAGATAAAGGACCACCATATGAGATGCTCGTTGGTGTAACTCCTTCGATAGAAGCAAGCATATCGTAAACAATATTAGGCCTCTTCTGGGCCGCGCAGTAGTTCTGGGTGGCGAAAGAATCTGACAGAGCGGGCTTGAGTTATGTACTGAATCGAATCCAGCTCGTCAAACGCAAAGCTGAGCTTGGTCAGCGAAGGATCGATGTAAGAAAAAGTTTCGGGGTCGTTGATTGGGTCCAGAGAATAAATGGAATCGCGAACCCATTCCCTAACGATGCGAATGCCATCGGAAGCATTTTGGATGGTCGACCAATCGATGTCTGCGACGGATCCCTGGTAGCAGACGGGAGGGAAAACTGCCTCGTACAGATGATTCAACCAGCCTGCGATGTTAGATTTCACGCTACAGATTGAATGTTGGCAAATAGTTTTTCGAATATGGAGAATGGACTTACCTGGGATATCGCCTCAGATGAGGCTGCGCAGAGTACATCAGCTGCAATATGCACATCTGCTGCAGGTGAACGCCAACCCTGGCATTGTATTGAGTCTGGTTTAGGAGCCTCATAGGAACATGCTCCTGGGGACACCCGCCATAGTTACAGGCGTCGTTCATGACATACGATAAGCACTGCGACAAGACCTTCGCTTTGTAGCAGCGCTTGTTCTCTTCACTGACCTTAACGCAGAGGTGTTTGCGCATTCTTTTTCCCAGTAACCTATTGAGGGCTTGTTGGTTAAAGGACGGCAGTGTCTGGATGGCGCTGTCGATCGTGGAAGTCGGTTTGATCAGAGAGGAAGGCACCAGGGCAGATGTTGAACTTGTCATGCGATACCTCAGTTATGCCCATAAGCTTCCTGATGTTATGATTTCCGGTGGGGATCGCTATGTGAGGAGACGAGGAAAAGGAGTCTGACATAAGCGTAATATCTTCGCAGGAAAAGGGTCAACTCTTGAAGGGTGACGTCCACGAGGCGAGGCAGTCGCGAAAAGCAGTGATCCAATGCCCAAAGTGCAGCAGTGTTGTCCTCTTTCTCTAGGAAGGACGTGGCCAACTTTTCAAGAGCTTCGCGATCATCCTCTGCGGCTGCTTGGAACATCAAGAGCTGCAAAACGGGGCAGATAAATGGCTTGCAACTTGCGAAGGACCGCAGAGCTCACCTGATCATGGTTCTGTGGCACTAGTTTCTCTAACGGAATCGCCTTGATCAACGCGAAGAATTGGCTTGTGGTGTCGTCCTGGAGAGCGTCCTTCACAGATACGCCGAAAGAACAATGACGCCAAAGATTCTCTAAGAGAATATCTCCTGCTCGACTGACGGCAGCGTCGTTTCCCTTGTCCTTGAGGAATGATTTGATTGCATCCAATGGTCTATCCACGCTCAAGTGCAACTCTGCAGCCCCAACGAAATTTCCATGGGACTCTAATAACTCCACCAAAGCTTCGTCGAGGTCATATGTCTCGAGAAAATCGAACTCTTCTTCGAAAGTTCCGAATAGCGGCTCCGGAGGCCTTGCAGCGTTCTTTAGTACAATGTTCCAGTAGGAGTTGAGTGTAGTTTACCTATTTTCCCGTTTGTCCTTGCTGTAATACAGACGACAGGCCATCAGCAAGTCGTCTGCAGACTGCTGCGCCATCTTCTCCGAATAGGTGTTGACGAGCTGTAACGTCTTTCTGAACCTGCCAACTTGGCGGTATCGCTTGGCGGCGAGCTCGTATTCTTCGGCGTGAACGTACGCGTCGGTGGCCAGACTGTCATCCCCTGCGCGAATGTAGCAATCAGCGG
>MU124064.1:0-13823 GCA_014904935.1 Melanogaster broomeanus
AGAACCTCCAGCTGCTTCATTATTGGCCATGTGCGTTGGAAGCATGTCCTCCCGCGACGGGTGAGAGGTGAGCGTAACGTTGACATTTAAGAATATTAGACTCTGCACAGATTCGATCGTATATCTTTAGTAAAAATCCCCCATCACTGTCCTCGCATCTACCTTACCACTGAAGGCTCTCTAGCATAAACTTCTCCCAGATGTCACATCCATGGTATCCAAAATACAAGGAAACTTCTACACGGTCCCAAAATCAGTTTGCTGGCTCGCTGTCCATACCCTCCTCCTCCTCAGCGAGTAGCCTCTCAACCTCCAAAGCAGCCATACACCCGCTTCCCGCGCTCGTGATAGCCTGTCGGTACCGTTTGTCCTGGACATCACCAGCTGCGAAGACACCTTTCACGCTCGTCTGCGTCGTCCCAGGCACAGTGACGATGTACCCGTCTTCGTCCGTGTGTAGCTGGCTCCGGACAAGAGCGGTGGCTGGTTCGTGGCCGATGGCGTAGAAGAGACCGCTAACGGGAAGATCTCCTTCTTCGCCTGTGAGAAGGTTCTTGATGCGGAGGTTATTGAGGAGGTCACCGTCGCCCTGACATTCGGTAGCGACGGTGTTCCAAAGGATGGTCTGGGGTGGACGGATCAAAGACGCACGGTTTCAGTCCCACGTCATCAAAAAAGAAACATGTCTCTCAAGAAAACATACGATTTTAGGGTTGTTCATCAACCGTTTAGCCATTATTTTTGAAGCGCGGAGTTCGCTTCTACGAACAAGGACGTATACGTGTGAGCCGTACTTTGTGAGGTCTAAGAGGAGAAGGATTAAGAAATACTGGATTTTATGGAACATGATCGTTTTAACTTACACGTTGCTTCCTCAGCCGCGGAGTCTCCACCACCGATAACAGCAAGTGGTTTCTTCCTACAATCCGCGTGAACTTCCAGATGAGGCACGCACAAAAAACATATGGTGTCACCTGAAGATAGGAACTGCACCATCACACACAGCACAGGCACTGATCCCGCTCTGCCAATAAATGTCTTCGCCTTTAAGTCCTAGCCGTTTAGCACTCGCGCCAGTTGCAATGATAATGGTATCAGCCGTCTCGGGTTCATCCGTCCTCTTGACTTTCACGCCAGTACCGGAAAGGACGTGCGGACAAGTCGATCTTGGACACAGTTTCCGTGATAACCTGCGTTCCAAAACGAATCGATTGTTCTCGGAATTTGTCCATTAATTCGGGGCCCATGATTCCGGCAGGAAAGCCAGGGTAGTTCTCAACTAGGAGAAGAAGGGGTTACATGTGAGGCAGGGGTACGTGGCTGGACTGACCATCGGTCGTCGTAGTGAGTTGTCCACCAGCGGCGAAGCCATTCGCCATGAATCCTTCAAAGAGACGGGGTTGAGGTTAGCTCTAGCGAGGTATACAGCCGCTGTGTGACCAGCGGGACCAGAACCAATGATGACCTGGTCATTTTAGTGGGTGAATTTCGAGCACGGGTGTCGCACTGCGGGAAGACGTACAACTTTAGAATGCATTTTTGTGGTGATGGGCACTGTGCCGGTCGTTAGCGGGGCCACAAAGCTGCGCGATCGTGGTGATTCTTGTCTGAGAGCAAGGACTGAAGCTGAAGCGGCTGGTAATGAGGATGCCCTGAGGGCTTTTATGAGTGTGCGAGTACGTGAAAACAGGATTGAAACGATGAGGAACACGATGGAATGGAATGAGCCCAGGATCGATAGCACGTGAGTGACGGGATTTGTAATCTTATCGGAACTAAATAGTTTTGAAAATATTGTTTTTGTTTTGACAATGTATATTTTCTACAGCTGACCTATTATCATGTTTCAATCCCTGATTTCGCACAATAGTTAGTATCTGTCTAAACTCTGGTCTAAAAAATCTTCCATTGAAAAACACTAGAATGTATGACGCTCCAAACACCAAATAAATCAGCGCGATTTGTTTGGCGATTGAACCTTTTTTTTTAGTCATCATGTGCGCGATTTTTTTTGTTGAGGCCTCGCACAATTTTTTTCTGAGGTTTACCAATCAATTGACCATGTTTGCAATTCAATGACATGCTTTCTCGTTGTGGGACATGCGGGGGGATTACGTCAGCGCGTGTCCGGGGACACGCAGCTGTGCCGATACCCTGAACAGTGCGCGCCACGCCGTGGCTGGCGATGTTCGGGCAGTTTGTGGACGACGAGCGCGCTTATTGGATCGTTACATAACGTTGTGTGTACCTAGCTTACGACGTTCGGCAAGCGTGTAATGCATCCCACGAAGCGAGGCACGTCAACAATCCCGGTGGGCTTGCCAAATCGGGACGCGTGTCCCATGACATGAATCCCTATGGGTCACCGGTCACCCGCCAAAAACGCGTTGTCCCATGAAGTACTAGAGGGTTTTCAGCCTTTTTCACCCCATTGTAACTGTAATTTATTTCTGTAGCCTTGAAGTCACCATGGTGTGCGGCTCAAAATTTCTGAAACGTGTATTAAGTGTAGCTACATTATCATGAGTACTTATGAGCCCAAGCTTCGCACTCTGAAACGCTTGAGAACGTGTCTGTACGAGCGACGCCCGTCTCATCCGCTTTTTCATGGGACACGCGTCCCGATTTGGCAAGCCCGCTGGGACTATGTCGACGTTCTCGCTTCATGGGACGCCTTACGTGCTTAGGTCACAGCAGGATATATTGCCGAATGTCGTAAGCTAGGTACACCCCACATCAAGTAACGCTCAAACACGCGCGCTCGTCGTCTAAAACTGCCCGAACGTCGCCCACCACGGCGGGCGTGCGCTGTTCAGGGTATTCGCACGTCCCAACGCGCTTACCTCAGCATCCCCCGCATGTCATTGAATTGCACATATGGTCAGTTGATTGGTAATCTCGGAAAAAATTTGTGCGAGACCTCAACAAAAAAAAATCGCGCACAAGATTACATACTAAAAAAAAGTTCAATCGCCAAAAAATTCGCGCTGATTTATTTGGTGTTTGGAGCGTCATAAGAATGTGCCCCTAGTCTCTTTTCAGACAAATGTTTCTACGTATGTGCTTCCCTGAGCCTCTTATCGCTCCATATATCGCCATTAGTGGGCAAACAGGATTTCCCCCCATGACTGCGAGGGTTCTTTGTTGCCATTAGTGGTCACACAACTTGCACTTGATCTCACACAATGCGGTTAGCAGAATGTAAGCCTGGTGAAAACGTAGTATGAAACGCGAAAAACGTACTAAAGATTGAGTTTGACCGTACTTCACATTTAGTACACCATTTACGACACGGTTAAATATTGATAACCGCGTCGTGTCATGCAATTGCCAAAGACTACATAGCTAACCCGCAATCCGGAACCGTTCCGGCAACTCACTTCTGGGAAATACCGCAGCACATCCGAATCGGTGTAAAGCTGAGTGATATTCGGTGGGTGCGCAAGAAAGATGATCGTGGACATCGAAAATGCATTGCCTTGCACAGGGGTGTGCGTGGATATTCGGATCAATAGACATATGACGTCGCGTCTGTCCCTCCCGCGAGGCGTGGACGTGTTGTGCCTCCATGACGACACACGAGGCTCAGAACCGCGGAGAGAGCATGCATTCCGTGAGGGCAGCGGCTGGGGCGGTTGCTATTGACACAGAACAGCCGCATCCGTCCACATCGGACACAACGGCTGGGGTTTGCCAGCGTGCCTACGGTCACATATGTCATACTGAGCATGATCGCAGATGCCCCAGGCCTCTTGCACAACATACCAAGTAATTCATGACAACAACCTAATAGCAGTGCGCATCAGCCCCCTTCGCCCCTCCGAGAACCCCGGCATCCGAGAATCACGCACAAAAAAGACCGGTCCGGAAACCTGTGGAGAACGAAGCCTATCCACCCACATACATTTACGACAAGACGGTTTCGTCAGGATTTTCCATGCTCGCCGTCTTCTGCCCAGATCTTCGGATCTGGCTCCATTTGTTTGACTCTTCGAAGGAATTCCCAGATGCGTGTTACCCGGGCAGAGAAATCCGTATCCTGTGCTTGGAGCTAGCTATCAGAACGATGGCCCTGTTAGCCTGTTAGCTAATTGCAGCGAGTCAGCTACTACAGCGAAGCACGTACAGGATGGTGAACGGGGACCGCCACTGAAAATTCAAATTAGACCGTCCCATTCCTTGTTGATGGTGTCCTGCTTCGTTATCATAGCTCGGAGCTCCGCATTTATGGTTTCTTCAAGAAACGATAAATGCAGAGCTCCGAGCTAACTCGTCGGTTGGCAACCACAATCATCCACCTAGGCCTGCCAGGGAGGTAGGCCCCAGGAGCGACGTAAGTAACATGCTACCACCAGTCCACACAAAGTGGGAGGTGAAGCGCTCGCTGGAAACTGGTACGAGCACTACCAATCGTGATAGCAATGCGTAGACTGCGTCATTATTCAGGTTGAGGTAGACAAGAACCCCGGCTGGCCGTATTGCGGGTGGGCTGGGGTACTTCTGCTGCAGTGTGCCTCGTTTGATTCAGAACTTGTTGGGAACTATGGCGCAACAGATGCACATTTATTTTCGCCGCGTTATTTGTGCCGCGCTTTTTATTTTCATCGTGTTTTCGCCGCGTTATATCTTATCTCACCGCGTTATATTTTATCTCACCGCGTTATTTTATCTTCCACATTCGTTTGTATTTCGCCACATTACATGTACAGTAGTGCCTATGTCGTCGTGCGATCTCGCTCAGGTCACGCATTGACAATGTCAGTCAATACATACTCGGGAACTGCCGCCACGGCGCGGCGGAAACCTTGCTTGTAGTCTGACAGGGGAGGAAAGGAGAAGTATGGCGCAACAGATGCACATTTATTTTCGCCGCGTTATTTGCGCCGCGCTTTTATTTTCGTCGTGTTTTCACCGCGTTATATCTTATCTCACCGCGTTATATTTTATCTCACCGCGTTCGCTTTTATTTCGCCACATTATATGTAGTTACCTACTAGGTCGTCATGCTCACATTATGCATGGGATGCCATTTGATATCAACCTTCAAGGCGTCAAATATGGCAGTCTATACTGGTTACATAGTTTATTTTTCATAAGTTGTATAGCGGAGAAGGGATAAATTTGGTCTATTCACGTTGTACATTATTACATTTAATATATAGTCTACAATATGGGATGAAAAACGTGTAGATGCGGTGAAAATTGTGGGGATAGGGTGCAAGAACAACAGGGCGGCCTGCAAAACGGGTGGGTGGAACCCAAAACGAGCGGGCAGGGTCCAAAATGAGCGGGCAGGGTCCAAAACGAGCAAGGTGGGCCAAAACAGGCGGGGCAAACAATGAGTGGGTGATCAAAGACGAGCGGGTGGTGTCCAAAACGCGCGGGTGGGTCCAAACCGAGCGGATGGGGTTCAAAACGAGTGGGTGGGGTCCAAAACAAGCAGGCAGGGCTGAATACGAGCGGATGGGGTTCAAAACAAGTGAGTGGGGTCCAAAACGAGCAGGTAGGGCTCAAAACGAACGGATGGGGTCCAAAACGAGCGGGCAGTGCTCAAAACGAGCGGGAGGGTTCCAAAACGAGCGGGCGGGGTTCAAAACGCGCGCCGCGATGGGGTTCAAACCGAATGGGTAGGATCCAAAACGAGTGGGTGGGGTCCAAAACGAGCGGGCAGGGTCCAAAACAAGCGGGTGGGGTTCAAAACGAGCGGTTGGGGTTCAAAACGAATGGGTGGGGCCCAAAACGAATGGGTAGGGTCAAAAACGAGCGGGTGAGGTCAAAAACGAACGGGTGGGGCCAAAAACGAACGGGTGGGATCAAAAACGAGTGGGCGGGATCAAAAAAAACGAGTAGCTGGTGATGATGATGATAAATTTGGCTAACTACGCTGACAAAGCTGGTGAATGCACAGGTCACGTGACATGTTCAATTCCCAAAATTTTGCCTTCCAGATTCATGAGTCGGCTCCCTCACGTTGTCCCAGTCATCTTGTCGTCGTTGATGGGTGCCCATTCTTGTGGGCCCCTCACCTCGTCGCAGTTGGCTTGTCGTTGTCGATGCGTGCCCATCATTGATGGGTGCCCACTCTTGTGGGCCCCTCATGTTGTTGCAGTCGTCTTGTCGTCGTCGATGGGTGCTCACTCTTGTGGGCCCCTCACGTTGTCACAGTCGTCTTGTCGTCGTCGATGGGTGCCCACTCTTGTGGGCCCCTCATGTTGTTGCAGTCGTCTTGTCGTCGTTGATGGGTGCCCACTCTTGTGGGCCCCTCATGTTGTCGCAGTCGTCTTGTCGTCGTTGATGGGTGCCCACTCTTGTGGGCCCCTCACGTTGTCGCGGTCGTCTTGTCATTGTGGGTCCCTCATGTTGTTGCAGTCATATTGTCATGTAGCATAAAAACCATGCTAGTGTCCGCTCTTACTGAAGTATGCTATTGAGAAAACTTGTCCTTTCCTAATTTCCCTATGCCAACATCATCATGAAGTTCTACTATGTAATTATCGTTGTGACGAAATATACATGCTCTTCTCCTTTCCTCCCCTGTCAGACTACAAGCAAGGTTTCCGCCGCGCCGTGGCGGCAGTTCCCGAGTATGTATTGACTGACATTGTCAATGCGTGACCTGAGCGAGATCGCACGACGACATAGGCACTACTGTACATGTAATGTGGCGAAATACAAACGAATGTGGAAGATAAAATAACGCGGTGAGATAAAATATAACGCGGTGAGATAAGATATAACGCGGCGAAAACACGATGAAAATAAAAAGCGCGGCACAAATAACGCGGCGAAAATAAATGTGCATCTGTTGCGCCATACTGTAGGGCCTTTTCGGTGGATGCCCCATTGTCGATGGGGCATCCACTGAAAAGGCAGCCCCAACACTGGTGAACGTTTGAGATGATGATCATGATATTCGGTTGGGAAATTTGGGAAGAAACCCTAACCCTAAATAACAGCAGTTCGGTTGTCACACACCCCTCGCTTCCACACCACATTTTCGCACATTTTCGTTCGTTACCATCTCATATCATCTGCCCTCCCCTCATCATTCGTCGGGAAGTCGGAAGGTAATTATGGACTACGATAGGAAGTCTGCAGTCTCTTCCTTCTACGGTGCACGAAGGTCAATAGACGTCCTCAACGACGTACCTGGAGTACCTTCCGGGAACGCCAACCAATACCCTCGAGGGGCAGCCCGGCCTCGCGCAGAGTCCCAGTCATCCTTCTACGCTGATCGTCAATCCCGCACGTCACACGATGTACTGAACGGCCAGTCTGCCGGGTACAACGCTTCGTCGTTCCTTGATGCTGGAAGACAAGAGCCTTTGAAGGGCGGTCGTGACGAGGAAGAAGAGGCAGCTGGCACTCCGGAGACGTGGGATGTTTTTGCGGATTTTAACAATATGGGCCCGAGATATAGCTCTGCGTTTGCCTCACAGCAACAGGATACTGCGTAAGTCGTCCGTTTTGAATGCGGCTGTATTCCCGTGGTTCATAAGGAAAAAAAAAACAGCTACCACCAAATACCAGCCACAATGCCGGCTACCATAGGAAAAGTGGAATCGGATAACGATAGCACAACTGCGCCTGTCGAATACGTGACAGTCCCTGCTCTCGGACCCGAATGGCAGCGTTCAGAGATGAAACAAATGACGAAATCGGGCAGGAGAGAAGTCAAGAACGACGAACGTGTTGCGAAATGGCGAGCTTGGAATCGTGGAGAAATAGGGCTTTGCGGAACCAGGTGGTTCACGAGGAAGTTCCTTGCTTTCTTCATCTTTGGCTTGTGTGGAGTGTCAGTATAATCCCATTCATTGACGCCGTGGGTGGGTGCTGATACACTTGCTATGTTCGACAGCACTGCAATGATCCTTGCTATTACCCTGCCTCGAGTACCAGCACTTTCTTTCGACGGCACGGCCCCATTTGTTGCCGCCACGGGCAGCTTTAACGCATCAATACCCACGGAGTTCACACGTTACCCAGCTAACTTCTCTTTCCCTGCTTTCGCCAATATCCAGGTCGATACGACAAGCAACATTATTCCTCTAGCTTTCAATCGTATCGATGCTCAGGTGTGGTATCCCACCGACAATATGCAAATCGGGACAGGAAACCTTGGGAAATTCACACTTCCTGCGAAGCAGTTCCCCGTCATTCAGGTCCCCCTCAATATCTCCTACATCGCGCCCAATGACACCGACCCCACCTGGGTGGCGTGGTATAACGCGTGCAAGAACACAGGGACGTACACGACTGGTATCAGACCCGGTGCGTTTTCTTATGTGCTGCGATTTGGATCCAGATCCTGATATATGTTGGTAAACTCAGGCGTGAGTCTCGAGCTTATTCTGACGATGGACATCGTTGGCTTGCTTTCGACAAGCTCGGCTTCCGCGCAATTATCGTCCGTGTCCTGTCCTATCGAACTGCCCTTAAACTACGGTTGAGAATGCTCATACCGGCCTTCCTTGTTCTGCTCCCCGTTCTTTTACATCTATTCACCCCTTGACGTTTTTTCGTCTTGGATGCTTATCTCTGGCTCCTATTACGCTGACCGTAAACCTAAGCACCTCCTACCCTCGTCATACTGAACGTCGTCGTTGCTACACACTGCTGCTTTCTGATTTATGTTGCACTTTCCTCGGATCTAATTACTTATTGGATTCTCAGCTGAAGATGGACCATACGTATTAGCTATTTCACACATCTCTAGTCATGGATCACAAGTGCTCATGAACTACGCTGACATCCTCACCGCTCCTTTGCCTTTCTCACTGACATTCCACTTTTTTGCATCTGGTTTTTCTCACTTCGTGTAAAGTATCAGATCACAATGACATGGACTGCAGTTTGGTCTGACTGCACTGCTTTGGAATGCGCACGATATTGGATGCAGTCGAGGTCTAGGTTTGGCAGGTGAGCAGTATAAAGTACTGGATGGCATGATGTCATGTCGTACTGTACATGAAGATCAAGATGCAGAATGGATAGGAAGAGAGAGGTACAGTAGTAAAACAGCAGGTTCGTGGTCATCTAATCTAGGATATCATATATCACCACTCATATTACAACCGCTGGGGAGTGGTGCTGCTGGTGCCTGACATGACTCTAACAACCAGGGTCATATTACATAATATACGTGCGGGCAACTCTATACAGTAAATAGGGTTCATCTTGTATATACTACAGTTAGGGGGTACTATCCATAGGCCGCATAGGGGCTACATCGACAGAAACCTTTCTAAAGCAAGGTGGCTGTCACTACATTGTTGTTCTTCAACACGTCCAAACTCCTGTCCGAGTCTGCCATGTCCACATATTCACAACATAAACCTAGGGTAAATTTTCGGATGAGATGGTGACCTATGGATGTGGTGTTGGAGTGCGCCAACACGCTGATGAAGGTCCAGGAAGCTGTGGAAGTGTTTCGCCAACGTGTAGCGACCCGCGCTACCTGCTGTTATGACCTGGATTCACAGATGGACCCATCGATCACTCTGAAGGTGACGAAGATCTTCCCCGAAGGTCAGTTCCAGTCCGAGTCTCGAATCATTTTCTAATATATCTTGCAGGTGTCAGACTAGACCAGAGGCTCCAGAATGGGTTACTGGTCGTCCTGCAGCCCAGCACCAATGACAATGCATGCATCAAAGCACGCATCGAAG
Organism: Melanogaster broomeanus; assembly: GCA_014904935.1. Lineage (NCBI taxonomy): Eukaryota > Fungi > Basidiomycota > Agaricomycetes > Boletales > Melanogastraceae > Melanogaster > Melanogaster broomeanus. The sequence goes on from MU124064.1 coordinate 9,669, forward strand.
AGACGAGCATGCTAAAGGAGAAAGTCACCAGTTTTCGAAATGGAAATGGCCAACACAAAAGCCAGAGCTGCTGGCTAAGCGCAAAGGTACACTTCAGTTTCTGCCATGTTGCGGGTTTCGTATTCATGGGTTGTGTAGCAAAAAAGGGAAAAGGCAAAACAAGCTATCAAGGCCAAAAGTGAAGCGGTTGAGGAGGAACATGTTAAGGAGAGAGAGATTGAGGCGATGAACTCCAGTCCATGCTCCCCAAGAACAGATCCTGGAGTTCTTGAAGAGTCAAGAAACCATAAACGCGGAGCTCCGAGCTATGATCACAAAGCAGGACACCATCAACAAGGCACTTCAAGCTGACATCTCTGACCAGCAGAGATCATAGTTACCAAGCAGAACGTCGAAATCATGGCGCTTCAAGTCGACGTTGCTGAACAGAAGGCCATTAACAAGGCACTCCAAGTTGACGTTGCTGAACAGAAGGCCATTAACAAGGCGCTCCAAGCCACGAACATGGAGCTACGAGACAAGGTAGCACTCCTGAAAGTCGCCTTAGACCTGAATAAGATGAACGTTGCATGCATTGATAGTACGTTGGCTAGGGTAACAGCTGAACTCGCGACATGTGCGACTTGTTGATTCTGGTAAGACTGATCCTCCTACCTCGACTACCTGCATTACTCACGCGCTTCACCCTGTGACCCTCAGCTTACTGCCGCAATGATGCCCTATCCATCTCCGTTGCCTCCTTGATCTCGGCCGCAGAGAGATCACATGCATCAGGTTATTCGATACGCCCCATCCTCTTCCTTGGAATTGCACCTGTCTGTGCCTCTCGTCCTCGCCATCGACCTGTCCCTCGCCCTCTGCCGCAGCCGATGATGCAATATACGGCGGCAGTGCAATCGTCCCATCAAACGCGACATGCAACGTCTCTAGAGACGTACAAACGTCAGCAGCGAAATCACCGCACGAAAGCTGCGGTGGGCCTCGCCCTCGACGGGTCTGTCGTGCCCACCTGCAAGCTCCTTAGTCCCGTCCACACCTTCGCGAGCCCCGCATACACCGTGTCGTCCAGCTGGCGAGAGGACATCGAGGGTGAGCGTGAACGTCTCGCTCGAAAGCGTCGTCAGGTCGACCGTGAGCGAGCGAAGACGGGATTTGTTCAGGTGGATTGGGAGGGCCACAAGCAGGGCCTCGATGTCGTCCGGCGTCGATTCATCCGCGCCGATGCGCAGATTACAGCTCTCGGAGCTCCCGTGCACGCACTCGAGGTAGCGCGTACACAGCGAGGCGCTGTTTCCCCGAGCGAGGACTTTTGCAGCGTCTCGGGGAATTTGCCAATGTAGAGAGGGGAGCTCGAGTTATTGAGCTCGATGCTGAGAGATTCGAGTTTCCGAGAGGTGAGTTGGTCCATGATGGACTGGGGAAGGGCGCAGCTTTGTAGGGTTGTTCGCAAGTTTTGCCATTTACCTACAATTTCGCCTACTTCCCGACAGGAATCGATGTACGAGGAATGGGGGAAGAAAGCCGTGAACGATGTCACATTCGGACAGAGGTTAAACAGATTGGAAAGGACATCCATCTCGGAAGAGACATGGGATGGCCAACAGATGAGAAAGAGGGATATGTGGGCCCTAAAAAGTATTTGAGAAGGGAGACGCTGGAATCGACCAGGTTTGACATGTCAGTTCGGTCCAGATGAACTCAGTAAGGTTGGGCAGGAGGGGAAGGGAGGCTTTAGGGTAGAAATGGCGTTGTGTTGGACTGAGGCATGAAGTCGCCAGCAAGGGCCACGAACGACCTTCAAGTTGACGCGCGTGTATGGAAAGCCAGACAACCGCACTCACGTGAGCACTGGTCCACGCCCACATGCCTTTTTTGGTAGGAGTGCTACATAGGTTCTCTTATGTGCTGCGACTTTGCTGCGACTTGCATCCAAGTGCTGATACATGTCGGTAAACTCAGGCGTGAGTCTCGAGCTTATTCTAACGATGGACATCGTTGGCTTGCTTTCGACAAGCTCGGCTTCCATGCAATTACCGTCTGTGTCCTGCCCTATCGAGCTGCCCTTAAAACTACGGTTGAGAACGCTCATGCCGATCTTCCTGTGTTGTGCCCCCCTGTCGGAAAATCCCATTTCCCATTCCCAGGCCTTGGAAGCGGTTGCAAGGCCTCAAGATGCCGTTAGCGTTCCCACTGAATTGGAATAGTACCCGAAAATGCTACAAGGCAGTTGGAAGGCAGGCACTTGGGATTCCAACACAATTCCAAAGCAATTCCAAAGCAGCTGACTAATCCAAATGCTACCCCTCACCGGGCAGAGTTTCAAGTCATTCCAATGCAGCCACAAGGCGAGGCACAGTTGCAATAGTGAAGAACAATTTTCAAGATGGTTCGAAAGTCACATACATAATTCCAAGGAGCCAGAAAGTATTGCATTGTGGTGTTTTAGCTATTACAGAACTCAGTATAGCTTGCTCATTTAGCTATCAACCATCAGACACTGCTGTCCCATGAGCAAGTACTACGACACTGACTCAGTAACGAAGGGTGGATTCAGTTTCATAGCAAGATGAGGGGACACATTTGTAAGTACGGTCACAAAATGGGGACTGGCACCGTAAAAGAGCTGGAAGTTGTTCAGCTGAGGTGGGGCTCGTCGTCTGTATCTGTTGGCAAGTATTACCAATGGTGATGCGGGTGGTTTCGGCAGTGCAGGACAGGGTATATGCGACACCAAGTGATCGTACGAGTGGAAGAGTAGTATGAGAACTGGAAAGGAGATAGCAGAACACCAGAACGTGGATGGGCAACACAAGTGGGCAAAAAGCAATACTAGCATCGGTCAGGATCACACGACGGTAACAATCTGCCATAGATTCTGTTATTAGGCAATGATACATTCCACTGAACGTACAATAAATAAAATACCTTGCACAGACTTCGATGAAGATCACGGTCACCAGGGGTTGCAAGGCAAGGTATTCTGCGAGAGCGATCACTTAACGAATAGAAGACGGAATGCAGATGGAAGGGGTTGTGCAGTGGAAAAAAAGTTCGGAGGGTGGATGGCACGGCGGTAGGATGACTTCAAGGAGAGAATTTAAAGTAGAGGGAAGGAGGACAATGCAACTGATTCGGAAGGGAAAGAATGTGATGAGAAGAAGAAGACGAGATGCAATGGGGACGCCATGGGGGTGCAATGGGAATGGGAATGGGAAGGAGACGTGGATGGAAGGGAAGCCAGGATGAAAAGCGGACTTTGAATCTTCTTCCAATATATAAACGCACTTAACTGTTTGTCATTGTGTATACACATTTACCTTTTTTAGACTTCTAATTCATAAATATGAAACCCAGGGCAGACGTGGTATTATGATCCCGCATGATATTAATAGTAGAACTTCAGGCGCAACAAAAGACAATTACAAACGATGGAGTAGACAAAATGTATCAATGTCAATGTAATACAGGTGCAATGAGAATGGGGACTGTGATCAAGGAAACTTATTAGCAATATAGTTAGAATGAACTTGAATGCGAATTGAAACGACCTACTGTCAATATATCACACTTTGGTGGCATTTTCTCCTCGACTTCCGAACCGTAGTGGCACTGTTAGAGCTAGGGTTATCCACCTCAGCGGGATGATCAGGCGTGTTGCCATCCTCGGATACATCAGCGACCTTTCCCTTGCGCTTGGAATAGTGACCAGCAGCTATGCTGTCGGATAGAGACTTTGATCTCACGAGGAGCGAACACTGCTGAACAATATTGCACGTCGCGCTCGTGTCTACAGAGATGGGATGGCGGAGGAATTGATACATATGAACGTTTCTTAGAGTGCTGACAGCTCGATGAAAAGCAGCGCTCAGATAAGATTTAACTGATAACCAGTAAAAAGTGATAAAACCTTTGAGACAGGTATTATGAATTTGTGAGTTAAGAAAGTACCTACGAAACGGCGCCAGCTGCTATCATGCCCCGCTTGTGTTTCGCAACTCCCAGATCTTGCCCTTGGGTTGGTGAGGAGCATGAGCGCCATCAATTGAGGATTTGCCAAAGAGTGACACTCTGAGAACCTGAGTAGTTCAGACGTCTCATTAGATGCAGCCTGTGTTGGTATTGATATGAGGAAAAGTATACCGAACAGCTTGCTGT
>MU124065.1:0-22248 GCA_014904935.1 Melanogaster broomeanus
AGGAATTCCCAATGAGCAGGCCGGAAATTCTTATCTAGACATGCAAAAAAAGGTTGGGAATTCCCCAGGTAATGCCCCCCCTCTTAGGTATATTTTGACCCCAGACACCCCTTAAAGTCTTGGTAAAACTCCGATTTTCCCCAACCTAGTTGGGCATTTCCCAATGCTTTTCCCCGGTAAAACAAACACATGGGAATTCCCACCGATTTGTGACCTGTTAGGCCAATAGCTACCCAGGAAACTATAGGCCTAAGAGGTCTCATTTCGGTGGTGACTGAAGTGCTGACATGGGGTAGATACTAGCTCTGTATCATTGTCATTGTCATGCTCATCTGCACTGCTTTCACCATCAGCGGGGCCATCCGAAGTCGTCTTGAACATTTCCTTCACTTCTATGATGATATCAGCATCGCCACCTGGATAATGGTAGAGTGAGTCGCCAACTTCTTTTTTGGCAGTTGGGTTGAGGAGGTCCTCAAGTGTTGGTTGTGTTCCTCGGATGTGCTTCCAACTGTGAAGGTTGTCTACAGCTTGTATTAGTTGCATCTCAGCATGCTTGAGTTCCAGAAGTGATGGGGCTGAGGGAACAGTGTCAGCATGAGCAGAAGCCACTGCCTTCATCCACAGCTCATTGACCACCACAACAGCCCTCCCAGTATCCTCCTCAGTACCAAAAGATGGTGTCAAAGGCAGGTTTCCACTGGGGGAAACTGAATCAGGCTCCAAGGTATGCATGCAGGCAGTTTTTGGTGACAGGTAGAGAGTTGACAGTCCCATTTGTGATGTCGAGGACAATTGACCAGGCAGTGGAATCCCGGGTTGCATCATCATGGTGTGAGTCATTCCTGGCAATGTCGCCACTGTTTGGTGGAGTCCTAATTTGGATTCAGCAAGAACAAACATCAGATGAAAAAAAAATGCATGATGTCACAAAAGCATGCTTCCAACAGTTTTCAATTGTTTCAGCACTGACGCTGGCCCATGCTTCCTTTGCCATCAACATCACTTCCAGTAAATTGATCTTGTAGATGTCATCACCACCCGCCTCGTCCAGTTTGATTGCATGGAGACAAAACACATGTCAGTAGTGAGCTTTGAAGAAGCGAATGATGCCTGCATCAAGGGGTTGAATGAATGAGGTCATTTTGGGTTCAAACATCTCGAGGTGGATGTTGGTTGGCTTGTATGCAATCTTGTGGCCCAAAAAATTGACCAGCCATAGACAGACCTTTCGTTTCTGATCCCTAAATATTTTGTCATAATATTTAATCCACCTTTTACAGCTGTTTGCAAATATGATGACAGTAGCCACCATTTTGAGAAAGAAGAAAAAATAAATAACCCTTGCCCTGCCAATCACAATCATGTATCGCAAAATCAGTCGCAATGTCAAACTCGCCGCTATCAATCTCTATGAACACCACCATCTATCGTTGGGCTTGCATGGGATTCTTTGAAAGCACCTTTTGGCACATCCTGAGGCTCTGGCATGAAACGGGCGATGTTGTCAAGCATACTCATGGTGTTCGTGGTCGCCCTCACATTTTACATTGTGACGATGTTCATTATCTCGTTCGCCTCATTCACCATTGACCCGAATGGTTTCTGGATGAACTGCTCAACCTTCTCGAAACAAATTGCTTCATATCCGCCCACTACACTACTATCCATCGAGAACTCGAACGAGTTGGTATCTCTGTCAAGAAACTCACGTGAAGTGTGAAAAAGAGAGACGAGCAACGTCGAATGGACTTTATCATCCATATGAGTCAGTACTCATCCGATGAAATTGGATTCCTCGATGAGACTTTGAATGACGAACGTACTGCCGGTTGACATCGTGGACGAGCACCTAAAGGACAACATGCGATGAGCTGCCAGGTCTTTGTTCGTGGCCAACGTCTCTCCGCACTTGGACTGCTAACTATCGATGGAATGGTGGCTTCAAGTATCATCAAGGACTCATTCACAACTCAAACATATATTGAGTTTCTCCAGTCCACAGTTATACATCACACTTAGCAGTTGTTTCAGATGTGCTGACTGCTCACATACATCACGGGGAAGGTGTAGTGGAGCTGATTGAAGCCCATGGTGAGGTCTCTGTAGCACTATGAGCTCGCAATCTCAGCTTTACAGGTGTCCGACTTGAATTCCTGCCACCATACTCTCCCGACTTGAACCTGATCGAAGAGGCATTTTCAAAAATCAAGAGCTTCATTCACCATCATCAAGATCTCTTTCTTCCATGCAGTAGTATTCTATTTGATATGTATGAAGTGATGACTATCATCACGGCTTCTGACACTGTGGGGTATTTCATTCATGCAGGGTACTTCTAGTGTTTTCATCACATTTCATCTTTCATTACAACAGCTTGAGTGTGCATACATGCATGTCCATAGTCACAACATTACAAGGCAATGAATCTGTGATCGAGAATGAAAAGAGTTCTGAGTTACTATGAAAGTGAGGGTATGTAAGAATCAGGTAGTAGCCGAGCTCGCCCATCGTGAAGTTGCATCTTTCATCGCAGCAATCTCACCATTCTTAAAGCCCATTTCCTTCAAATCCGATATGACAATATATTAGATGGTCCGGGTTCCTGTGTAGCCATTTTTGGTAAGCTTCTGCTGTATCTGTCACAGGCTGACAGCGTGAAACTGGAACAAAAGTCAGCAAGCATCAGGTCAGGTCCAGGTCGTACAGCAGACAGAAGGAGTGGGACGTCACCACTGTTACTTGTGGTGATTCCACACTCTGTGCATGTTCTACCTTTCTTTTGCTTGTATCGCACTAACCTGTGCTCCTATCGCTTCCTAACCATTCCCAATGGATTCCTCGCCCCTTGTTACCTCTACTACCAAGTTTCTCCATCTCCATACCCCCATTCCATGCTTCTGTTCAACCAGAGCATTGACTTACAGCCAAGTGGCTGATTGTTTACCTTTGTTTACCTAGATGCGAAGTTAGCTGCTAGAGCCCACTGTTACTACTCCTTAGTTACTCACAGTGGACTCTAGGTCTGTACAACTCTTATCTCTCTTGAATATTCTTAGTTACTCACAGTGGACTCTAGTCCTGATCTCTCAGAGTTGACCCATCAAGTGCCTAGGCTGCACTTTCAAGCTCCTGGCTTGTAACAGAATGTAATCTTGTAGTCATTGTAGGCAAGTAGCTTCGGATTCAGCGCCTCGGAAATGAGCTTTAGTATCTGGGCTTTGAGAGTATCAAAAGGTTCGTCGCTCGAGAGTTTGACCATTCTTCTCGTTTGGCTTTAGGCTTTTTGGGGAGCTGCAGCAGCACATACACCACAAATGGAATGAGTGAGCGAATGAAAGCAATTTGCTGAAGGTAAAATACCTTCCTTTGGCCTGCTGGGACAACCAGGTTTGCACTTCACAACATCCAGTGACTCCACATCCGAAGGTAGACTAGCTTCTTCAATGACAATGGTGTCATCACCCTCACCAAGGGTATCAGAATGAATGCTAGTGTCTCCCAGCATCACTGGGTCATCACACTCATCAGGGTACAGGTCAGTGAATATTGAGTTGATCATTGATCAAAGTCTCGGATGTGTTATTTGATGCTGTGTACGCATTGCAATATTTATTTTATCTTCTTTCTCAAAATGGTGCTACTGTCATCATATTTGCAAACAGCTGTAACATGAGATTAGAGAAAAGCTAAGCCCAGTACTTCAATGTCACCTCAACAACCTCAAGTCCAAAAATACCCCACATTCCTCTGCACCGGTCATCAACTTGACCCTTGGTAACGATATCCTTGGTCTTGCAGCTCCTCAGCTCCCTCAAGACACAAACAGAACTGAGATTTCTAGTGATGTGCTCCTTCCGGCGACACGTGCCCCTGGCGATGAGATATCCATAACAGAATTCTGTGCACACTACGATCTTGGTGACAGCATTCTCAAAAAGCTGCAGGAAAACTCTGTCTGGAAAGCACGCAACCTATGCTTCGTGTCGATTACCAATCTCAAGGACATACGGTTCAATCACAGGGAGATTGCAGACTTGCAGGATGCAGTCGAGCAATGGTCAAAGTTCATTCCCAACATGTAGGTTTTCAAGTGTGGCTCATGCTACCCAAGACCCGATATCAAAGTCCGTTTCAATTTTTTGTTGCTTGCTACCATGTTGCATGATATCCCTACTGTATTACAAATGCTGCATTACCTTGCTTGCAAGGTTTCTTGCTGGGTCATAAATGAGACGCTTTTCCTCGTTCACGTGATTCTCCGTCGTTGGACATTACTTCCCACGCCGTACTCCACCAACAGATGGGTACCGCAGTCCGCTTTTTGTCTTCACGTCCTCGCACTCGGCTTGTCAGTGCCCACTGTCCTCTTGTTATCATTGATGGGTGCGCACTCTTGTGGGCCCCTCATGTTGTCCCAGTCGTCTTCTCGTCGTCGATGGGTGCACACTCTTGTGGTGGGTCCCTCACGTTGTTGCAGTCGTCTTGTCGTCCTTGATGGGTGCGTAGTCATTCAGGTTTTCCCATGATTGTCTCCCCATCATCTGCGAAGGGTCGAGTGGTGGTTGCGGGGATCACTCCGCCCCCATCGATTCATTAGCAACTAGTGGGTCTGGCGCTCATTAGCAACTAGTGGGTTCGGGGATCATCTGCGAAGGGTCGAGTGGTGGTTGCGGGGATCACCCCGCCCCCATCGACTCATTAGCAACTAGTGGGTTCGGGGATCATTTGCGAACGGTCGAGTGGTGGTTGCGGGGGTCACCCCGTCCCCATCGACTCATTAGCAACTAGTGGGTCCGCCGTTCATCTGCGAACGGTCGAGTGGTGGTTGCGGGGATCACCCCGCCCCCATCGACTCATTAGCAACTTGTGGGTCCGCCGATCAGCTGCGAAGGGTCGAGTGGAGGTTGCGGGGATCACCCCGCCTCCATCGACTCATTAGTAACTAGTGGATTCCGGGATCATTTGCGAAGGGTCGAGTGGTGGTTGCGGGGATCACCCCACCCCCATCGACTCATTAGCAACTAGTGGGTTCGGGGATCATTTGCGAAGGGTGGAGTAGTTGTTGCGGTCGTCTTGTCGTCGTTGATGGGTGCCCACTCTTGTGAGCCCCTCGTGTTGTCTTTATCTTTTGATCGTCGTCGATGGGTGTCCTTGTCATCGAGCCCTCTGCCCGTCACTTTGTTGCACTTGTCTTGTCGTCTTTGATGGGTGTCCACTCTTGTGTACATCGTTGCGGTTGTCTTGTCGTCCTTGATGGGTGCCCACACTTGTGGGCCCCTCCTGTTGTCTCAGTCGCTTTGTCGTCGTCGATGGGCGTTGTCCAAGTCCTCTTGTCGTCGTGTCCCTCACATTGTCCCCGTCATGTTGTTTTCGTTATCTGGTGTTTCCTACTACGCTGGCAAATATATATATATATAACATAACACGTCAATTGCTACGTTAACCGACGTTTTGTACTGATTCTACACCATTCACACTGATCTCATCTTTTCCCACCACACTTTCGTTCGAGCATCCAACACCTCCAGTCTTTCGTCTTCTGCGGTGAGCTCTGTCACTTGGGCTGCTTTGAAAAATCTCTCATCGAAATCTCGGAGAACGCGAATTCTATCTCTTCCCGCACTGCGAGATAATGCAACATATAGGTTGAAGAGACTGAGCCCGCCTGTTGGTGGTGTCCCGATGTCGATAATTACTGCAGGTATCGTTTGACCTTGTGCACGGTAATCGGTGCATGCGTATGCTGCAGTGATTGGGAGTTGCTTTCGCGTGACGGTACGTGTCATCGTTTTCCCTTCTCGTACTGAGACACGAAATGAGGACATAATAGGTTCTATAGGAATGACGTTGTCTTCCAACCCTTCTAGATGTGTCGCGCGTGTTTTATCTAACCTGACCAGAATATATGTCGGAGGTGACTGCAGATGGACAACGTTCTTGTCGTCTGTTGACATCGGTTCGTTTCCTTCCAGAATGATGTCGATCACCGTACCTCGTGCACCATTTGTGATATCTAGATCTGTGTCCAGGTTCCTCGTCACCATCACTCGCATTCCAACAGCTACTTCGACAGTTTTCGGCAAGTTGTCTCCAGCTTTTCTCGTCTTTTTCTCATGGTGCAATACAGCAAGACGTTCTGACTCTTGTAACGGACGCCCGTTGATGTGGTCGTTTGCATGCGAGACGAATAACGGTCGGTTACTCTCTATACAATGCTTCCGTAATGCACTCGCGTTCCATTTCGTTCGTACACCGTGGCGAGGGGTGATTAACACAGCTTCACTCCATGGGGGGGAAGCGAAGTCAGTGACGGGGCATGCTGGGTGGGAGAGTTGCAATCGATGGAGCATTTCCATGTCGTGTGCTTGCACCCATCCTTGCCGAAGATTTTGGAGGAAGTCTTTCCATTGCGGATCTGTAACTCGCATTTGTTGGCGCAGAACGACGGCTGTACTGAATTCTTCGTAGACACTCCGTCCAATCTGACACATAGTCGTGTCTCGCTCGTTATTCGCGGGATAGAACAATGCTTCCCTATGCGCACAAGCGACAGGCGGAAATTGGTGCATATCGCCACAGAGAATGACGTTGATGTCTCCGAATGATTGATCGCTGGACGCTCTCAACTCCACCTCCTTACCAATGCTGATGTTTAAAGACATCTTTGCTAAAAATGTCTTCCCTAGCATTGAAAACTCGTCTATCACGGCATACCTCACTTCCTTCCACTTTTGTTGCAGTTTCGTCTTCGTCAGTGCTGATGCTGCTCCATTTCTACGCGAGATCATGGTCGCGGTATGACATGTCTTTCCTCCGATGAGCGAAGCAGCTACGCCCGTGTATGCAGCCTTCATCAACAACTGTCCCATCCCTCGCTGTTCGAAATATTGTGTCACGGATTGAATAACTCTCGACTTTCCTGTCCCCGGTTCTCCATACACAATCATACGCAATGGTGGAGGTCTCTGTCCCTCTAAGGTGCGATCCGCGTGCCATTTAATGATTTCGTATGCTCTCAGCTGGTCGATATTGAGCTGCTCGGCGTTAATCGCTGGCAACGCATTTTCTGCTGTAAGCATGTTCGCTCCACTGCTGCGTTCCTGACTGGCATGATTGTTGTTTGGATAGAGTGCTCCTACTTGTACCACATCACCTTCGCTCTCAATTTCCGGGGGGGAACGTGAGGTTACATCTTGTGCCTTGTCTTCTTCATCTCTGTCTAGTTGTTCTCTCCATCTCTGCAACTGCCACATATCTTGGCTTGTAGCTTTGTGAGGGTAGCTGTTCTCCTTGATGGTGTGAAAGGGGAGGTGATCTTCATCGTATGAGAAAATTTGAGCAAACCGTCCAGCTTCCACTGCGAGCATGCCATGAATTTCCTCCCGCGACAATGTTCGGACTTCTACATCATCTGAATGCTTCTCCTCCCATGTCTGCATATATCTTTCAACACCATCAACATCGTCCTCATAATCTTCCCTTTCTCCTTTTTCCTCAAGGACTTCGCGATGCCGTTGAGCTGATCGCTCACATTCATAGAAGTACTGGATGTTGTCGAGCATGTTCAGTGTCTCCTTCTTCATTTTGTTTCTTTCTTCCTCGAATGCTTCTCTCCAAGTCTGACTGTCGTCCTTCAGATCTGACGGAATCGTTCGCCATGGCTTCAACAACATCAGCATGTTTGCATAATAGTAATCCATGCGATCGCCGTCATCATTTCGTGGAAAATATGGACCTATAAAGTTCACCAGATTGTTGTGGTTGGTAGGTCGTATTACCTGTTCTTTGCTGTCGTGACATGGATGGGATGGTCGATATGCAACGCGCTGGTGTTGTGGTCGACCACGACGAGATGGCGATACATAAGTCAAGGGGTTTGATATCGAAACCTTTCCCCCATGTTTCCTGGGTGAACTTGTTTCGTACGTGTTGGAAAAAAATTCAGTCACGTTCATCGTCTCCAGTACGTCCCCCCGTTCTCTGTAATCAGTGACCTGGCACTTGGCATAAAGTCTTCCAGACGTAGTGACATCGAGTGTAACAGGGCTCTCTGAATCCTGTCATGTCTGTGTTAGCATGCACATCCTCCTGTCCTGCTTTCTATGCTAACTCACATCTCTTTCCCCTTCGTTAGCTTCTCCTGCCACTCGGTCCACTCCTCGTTCAACTGCCTCACTACCATTCTGCTGTGAGGTACGCAAACTTGGGTTAACTGCCAGCAAGAAGTGCGTGAATGATGACCAATATAGGGGGGTGTAGTGATGTGATCGATAGGTATCGCCCCAACCCATTAAATACGACACCACCATCGGCGCTGACAGCTCTTGCTCGCGGTTGATGGCGTGAACAATCCGGAACAGGAGCATCCGTTGTTGATCTCGAAGACCTTGAAGATATTGAACATCCTTCTGCCTCTCGACATGCTGTGCGTAACCCTTCGCCATCACTGCAGACATATTGTAGTTCTTCCCCTGATTCTTTGTTTCGTATCCTGTCACGTAGAACGACACATTTCGCGTGTCGCCCCCATTGGTAAGAAGCTTCGCATCATTGTTACACCGAGCATTGACACTGAGAGCAGGCATCCATCCATTCAAGAAGCCATACACCCTTTTCGTTCGCCACTGCCCATCGCTGTCGACACTATTCTCTGAGGAGAGCTCGAATGGAGCACGCCTTTTGCAATAGTAATGTCCGAATTTGTCTGGAACCATGCAGCGACGACGAGCGCATGTATGGATCTGTTTGGCGCGGGCTACCTTGTATTCCACCTTTTTCACTTCTCCCTCGTATTCCTCATCAGGCAAGGCAGGGTTTGGAGGACGTGACCATGCAACCTCAACTTCGTTTGGTATCCGCTTCACGTCTTCTGTGGACTGCATTCCCGGAATGTGAGATCGTATGTTTGCCTTCAGGAAAGTAATCACTTTTCCACGAAACTCCTCCTTCCCTAGTAGGCGTTCCATCTCTGAGCTGCAGGGTGCGTCCTTCAAATAGAGGAGCATGTGGAGGTGGAGACTCCCTCGTCCTTGAGATTCGACGGTTCCAAAGTAAGCAGCAAGTCGACCTGCCACTCCCATCTCACTACACACATTGAATGAACCGGCAGTGATCCCAAATAATGTTTCAAGGATGGTTCTGATGATAAAGTGGAAGAATTTGGCTGCAGCATATGGGTCGTGTGCGACGTTCTCTGCGCGCCGTTCCTTGTCGGGTCCTATGCTTTCCGTCAAGTGGTCCATTTGTACTGCCTCCCCAGCAAACACTTGGACTATGGGATCGTGCAGATCACATGGATTGATTGTAATCCAAAGAGAGGGCGGTCCGATACAGATCGCGGTAGACCAGATTTGACTGCGTAACTGGTATCTGCTCTGATTAGACCCCTGCACCCTAGACGACACTGCATACAAATGTTTCTTGAGCAAGCGTATGGCTCCATCGGTGTGTTGCTTGTTATTGTCTTCTTCCTCTGCTGCACGCTGCAATGTTTCTGCTGATATTGTAGAAAGGACGGGAGCTTCCCGGTCGAAGCTCCGTCTCTGCATCTGCACACGAGCAGAACTGAGAGCTTGTCGGCTGTTGTGAAATGCCAAAAGCAACAAATGGGAAGGTCTCGTGCGTCCTAAAGCGACGATCATGATACCGCAACGCCCACCTGACGTGTTCCCCAAAATCCACCCCTTTCGTTCGTAAACTCTCCATCCCTCCGTGACCGTAAGGGAACAGACAGGGGAAAGCCTTCTCGAATATATTATCTCTCTCTTCATCCACCTCTCGCATTCTACCGAAGTCACAGACAGGCTGGGTACCGTGTCTCACTGCGTAGGCGCCTTCCACATCTCCTGTCAAATTCCCGAGCCCCCAGTCCATCATTTCCTTTCCCGTGACAGTGCTAAGGTCAGTATCGACCACACCAGTTGTCTGGAGCACGATCACGTCAGGTCCTACAAAAACGGAAGTTATCAATATCTGTTTATTCGACAACATCAACACACCGCCTCGCTCACCACTGTCTTCCTCTCTATTGTTGACCTCTATCTCTTCTCTCTCCTGTATCACTTCTTCCTCGCTATCCTCATCCTCTACTGGAATATATCCCTCACTCTCTTGGTCCACTACCCCCTGATCAGTTGACTGTCGCACAATGGTCGTGATCTCTTCCGGTACATCGTCTTCCGGTAATTGCTGCAATCTCCCTTCATCCACTTCGACGTTCCCATAATATGTTTGATTGTTGGCCTTCAACCAAACCAGAGCTTCGAAGACTGCATGGCGTCGAACCCGAAACATCTTTCCCATCCATGTCCTTGGCAGTTCTCCCACCCCGATGAATGTCAATGAAATCAAAGATGCGAGGATGGCCGGGGGTCTTGGCATGAGACGACCTTCCAACATCGAGGCGATCCCCTGCATGTTTAGCTCGTATGTGCAAACGTTTCCTCGCATGCCCCGTTGAAGGTTGCCAGTACTGCGGATCCCTGCCACCTTCTTTGGGTAGAGTTTGAAGACGTATACCCTGGGATATAACAATGCAACCAAAAGCTGTTCGGAAAACGTCAACATTTGAAGCTGCCACGGCACCCTTCCAATCCACAACCCATTCGCAAGTGCGAGTCGAGGAGGTCCGCTCTTCCTTCCATCGCGCAGCTGTGGCAAACACGCTGTGCACACCTTCACCTTTTGCTCCTGTCCTGCCTGAAAGACCCCTTCAGGCTCCAACAGCATCTTCTGAAATATGTCGTGTGCTGGATGCGCCATCTCCGGCACCAATCGTTCCCCGTTCGGAAGGTCCTCCAACTTCCACGTCGTCAACCACTCATCCATAGCCCCACACTCCCGTCCGCATACACCACACACCCCTGACGACAATGCCTCCTGTGATGTTGCATCAAAGAACTTCCAGTAACAATTCCTCAACTCCTTCCCTGACGGCAACTGCATAAAATCTGACCCCATGTCTTCTTCAGCCTCACCACCCCCACCCCTCCCCTCGTTTAACCTTCTCCGTTTGCTGCGATAGCAACTATTTCTGCCTGCTCTTTTCCGCTTTCCCCTTATTACGTGGTCTTCACCTTTTCTCATTCCGGCAACGTTCAACTCCCCCAATTTCTCGGCAGATGCGTCCTGCATTACCCGTTCAATCAAAAGTGCTTTATTGCGGCGCTCCGTAAAGGTAAAGGACAGAACACCCCGAAATGCATCCAGGATTTCTGGTATAGTCAGGTTCGTGATTGCTGCTTGCGTGTCGTCCTCCATGATAACTATCAAGAGGATGTTAAACGGAATGCGTGAGTCGTTCAAGACAACGAACTGCATCCTCTCCAATTTGCAAATTTTTGTGATGTCTTACAAAGCCTTTAGCCTTTTTTTTGCAATTCTACGTCATTTAAAGTCGTTTACTCCCAGACCTGAGACACACCTTCCTTCTCTCCTCGCCGTCACCACCATGTCTGACACCAGCGTCTCCTCTACTCATCAGCGTAGCGTTCACATCCGAGAGAACCTGTTACACTCAGGTTTCTATCTTGGTGACCAAGACCTCGTCCACCGTGTTCATTGGGCACCAAACGGCCGAAAGGACAGTTTATTCGTCAACGAACCTCTTCAGTCTCACACATCTTCATCCGACAATGCTACAGAACTCGCCACACTCTCTACAGTTGTTCGTATCATGGACAACAATTTTTGGCTCACTAGTGATGCAGGCTGGCGTGCACCAACTTCCATCACCGCACATCTGCATGACGCCAAAGCCACCTGCATCGGCGTTGCTCCTCGTTCAGGACCTTTCCATGCTGACTTCCTCGTCGCCGTGCAAAATGCCACCAACCTGCAACAGCAAATCGCGACTCCAGACTTCAACCTCCGATATGGATTTGCCTGTACTGGTGAAGGTGAATCCACACAGTTCAAATTTCGCCATGTCTTGTTCGAGGTTCGTCCTGCTCCGCTCCTACGAAGCTACAACTCTCATTGCTCACTACCTCCACAGAAAATTAATGGTGATAACACAGACGACGACTTCATTCAGCGTACGTCGGCATCTACATTGACAATTTAACTACTCTTTTAATTTTCTTCCAGGTACTTATGATCTCGATGATTGGCCAGTACACTCAGGAGGCGCCCGCAATGCGCTGGATGACATGAAAAGCACTCATCGCGCTATCCCTCTTGCTGCTTATGATGTCGATGACCAACTCATCCCTCCCACCTCCTATCGTCAGCAACTCCAGGGAGCTCTGGTCGAGATTCATTTTAACCTTTCCCACTCTGCCTTCAAAGGAAAAGACACGTACACTGCCGACATTCATAGCATCCGTGTCATTACAGTGCCACCCTCTACAGCAACCACCAAAAAACGTCCTCTGCCTACGACGTTTGCCCCCCCCCACTAATCGTCCTCGCGTTGTGTAAAAACCATGCTAGTGTCCCTTCTTACTGAAGTATGCTGTTGAGAAAACTTGTCCTTTGGTAATTTCGATGTGGTCAAAGACGCTTCTCCTAAACCTTTCGTCTCACTTCTCTTTGTTATTCTACTTCTTCTGTTGTACCTAAATACTCCATCCGTTCGCGTTCTCCATCATTTCATGTACCCACCTCTACGCTTGTAATTTATTCCTCTGCACCAGCGGGCACCCATCAAGGAATTCCAGCGCCAACACCACCTACGCAAGTCTCGCCACACAAGCAAGGTTTCTGCCGCTGCCTAGCGGCACTTCCCGAGTCACAAACTTGTACTAGAAATACCCTGCATGAATGAAGTACCCATCTGCATCCTCAAGCATGTCAAAAATGATTCCATCGTCCTCCGTAGCACGATAGTATTCATTGTACCTTCGCAGACAATGTTTTATCTTGGAGAACTCTTCCTCGATTGGATTGAGGTGTGGGGAGTATGGTGGCAAATACTCGATATGCACTCCTGAAAGAAATCATAAGTTTGTAAGGCTCGAAAGAAAATTATGTAGTTACCAAACCAGTCAGCAAGCTTAAGGATATCATCTCTGTGATGGATCTTTGCATTATCCATCATGAGGACGCGGAGGGGACCTGGATATGCTTCGCACTTTGGTAGCTAAATGGAAGGGATCAGTCAAGTTCCAGATCAAGATTCACATGTCGCATGATTACCACATCATCCTCTAGCCACTCCAGAAACTTATCTCAAGTCATTAAGCCCTCGACTGCAGTTCCTGTGCCGATGTTGATGTATGACGTCCTCATACAAAGACTTGCTTTTTTTCAGTGTGTTTGCCTCGCTTCAATTGTCCATAATGGCGGGATAGGGTGTGCTCGTCCTTAGACACCTCATCTATGAAGCCAAGGTAGCTAGGGTCATATCTCAAGCAAAATCAGGATGATTGTGCTGCAAGAAAACATACTGGGCCATACGTGCTATGAACTCAGCATGCAAATCCTCATTTCTCTCAATGGTGATCTTCTTTAGCTTTTTGCGGCTCATTCCAGCACATTCGAGTTCCTGATGAATGACAGGGTAGTGCACTGATATGAATTGATTTGTGCAAAGCAGGCACAGGAGTTCATTGAGAAAGTAGTCAGGTTTCTGGTGAATGGGTTGGACCAAGTACTTGATATCTTCACGGTCGATGATTCGAGGGCACCCTCAAAGATTGTTGTCCTGTGGCTTGACAACATCACCCATCTCATGCCAAAGCTCCAGAATGCGGTAGAAAGTGTGCCTGGAGAAATCGCAGACATCAAGAGTATCATGAAGCTCCAATAAACCATGTTCATAAAGACGGATAGCAGCTAGTTTGACGTCACGCGATATTTGTCGATGGGCCATGGTGACTAGTCTGATCTACTTAGCAAATTCACACCAAATTACACTAAGTCCACAAGTTTCTGTAATTGGCAAATTTCCCAGCGAGTGCCATCATATACTAAAATGGCTGTAACTACAATGGAGAATGACCAATAAAGGAAAGTAGCTAAAATGACAAGTAAACACAAAAAAATATGGAGAGCTGGAGTTACCATAATTGGGTGGGGAAAGTCAGGATAAGTCAGAAGGAGTCAAAGGGAGTCATAGGGAGTCAAGGGGAGTCAATACGAGTCAGGAGGAGTCATGAGAATTGAACTAAACCAAAGCAAGACGAAAGGTGACAGGGCTGTCAGGAAATGTCAAGAGATAGAAATGGAGAGACATAAGCAGGAATGGTAATCCAAGATATGTCCCATCATCTACTGGGTGCATCAGGCTGAGCAATAGGTGTACACAGGTAGGGTGAATGAAGATACTACACTAGATTTGTGTCATCCATGACAAGTTGAATGGGATAGTAGGATGAATAAAAAACCCAGTGCTGGAATTCTTAGGGAGGATGGTCTGGAGTGTTCTAAGCTTCAACTGGAGACAGGGAGGCCCCTTGACATCTTACCACCACCATGTCTGATTTAGCACCTGCTACCTCTGTGCCTAAACACAAATGCCTCCCTTCTGAGGCTGATATCATCCACCTGTCTGACATTGGAAGGCATTTTCAAACCTTTCCAAAGGGCACATTTAGTGCCCGATTGGCTCCTCCTACCCTTCCTCTCTTTGTCGCCCACTACTATGCAGCACATCCACTGTACTGGCAATGGACCACCAAAGATGGTCCAAATGCAGCCAAAACATTCAAGGTGCCCACTGTACCCACCCACTGCCCTAAGGGTTTCCCCAAGGCATCACTCCTTCAAGGCGCATCTTGCTCCGTCAGTGTTGCACGATGGAAAAGTACCTAAACCACTCCTACAAATCTACCAGAGGAACATGGTGTTGCATCTATGAGCTCAACTACATGCTCATTCATACTCTGATAGTGCTCCCCCATCCTCACAGCCTGTCACACCAGGTGCTGCCCCATCTACCCTGAACCTTGAAAAGGCTGTGTTGCGCAGCCCAGCCATGTCACCACCCCCATCTACCCACCCTATTTCCAACGACACTTCTTTGGTCAAGTCTTTGAAGGCACTTTATGCATTGGCGATCTCCCAGATCACCGCCTTAGAAGTGGAATTAGAGGTCTTCCGCTCCAACCCTCAGGCCACCTCAGGCCACCCTATCCCGTCTGTGGGCACTTTGCTCACCTCTGCTGCCCCCTCCCTCAATCCTTTCACACTTGCTGCAGGCCTCATTCCTGCTGCAAAGCAACCCACACGTGCACAACCTGTTTGCAAAAGTTGGGTCAGAGGAACAGCCAGGCCTACTGGCCCCACCCACCCTACCACTTAACTTACTCTTCTGCTTTCTCACCTGCTCGCATTTGGAAGTGGCCTCAGCCAGTGACTGCAAGCTGCCCAGTTTTACCTTACTTTACGTATCCTTTTACTGCACACATGACATCAATTCCTCATATGCCTAGCCATCTTGATGGGCAGGTATGTGTTTATCTATAGCACACACAGAATCCCTGAACCTCATGTACAGCATCCCTCAGGTCTTTTTCGGTACCTAGCTTAGTTTTGTCCTACATAGGGTAGTCTACCCCAATTGGACGTAAATGGATTCAAAACAAAAAACAAAAAACTGGAGACAGGTAGCTAGTTCCAAGGGGGTTCCCTTGAAATTGCACACATGTGCCACTGGCAACAGCAGGAATCAGGGAGAGGAGCAGAACAGTCAGGGGGCAGGATCTGATGAGTTGACAGGATGACCAGGAGTACCCAAGGCATGAAGCCAGGGTCAGATTTGGCTGGAGAGGCTGTGACAGAGTTGGCCAAAAGGGGCTGGGGTTGTCAACAGGGGGGTTGGCATTCATTGTGCAAGTGTCCAGAATTTGGTACTGCTCAATACCTAGGCAATCAATGGATTGCAAGTGGGTGAGTCAGTTATATCCAGGGACAACATTACATGCAGAACCCAATGAAATAGGTCATAGGTGTGACCTCACCAGGTACCAGGAATGGGAGGCAAACTTCATCTTTGATGTGGTCAGGGAGTCCAGAGTAGAAACGGTGGTGTAATGCACCATCCCCATAATCCCAGACTTTGTATGTGATCTGGTTGAACTCAACAATGTATCTATTGACTGGTGGTCCTTCATCTGAAGGGTGTTGAGTTGACTTTCTGCATCAGTGATGGGGTTGTGAGGTCCAAAAGAGGATTGAAGCTCAATGATGAAATCTTGCCAGGAGTCCATCCAGAGGGAACAATCATCCTGGTCATCTGGTGCAAGCAAGTCTGGCTCAAATCACTCAAGGGCCATGCATTCAGGTAGGACTGAGCAAAGGTGACCTTTTGCCTGGTTGGTTTGGAAGGCATGAGGCTGGTCTTGGAAATTTAACTCACATTAGACTAGGAATGTGCAGATATCTTGGGGGTTGGTACCATTGAAGGTGTCAGATTCCTTGGCTTTTGTCCCAGGGGAGGCAGAGAGTTGGTGTAATGTACTCTACAATATTTATGTTAATGATGGCAGGTAGCTCAGTGATTAATATTTGTTATTGTAACATGGTACTTGTTCTGTATTCATAGTGGTGTATATGAGGATGCCCATGAGTATAACCCACCATGGGTTGTAACCAGGGTCCACTTTTCCATACCCACAGCATATACCCATACTCATACCCATACCCTGGCATGGGGTATGGGTATATGCTGGGTATGGGTGGGGGTATGACCTCTGATACCCCAGGGTGTACCCATGCAGTTGCCTACTGAGGCAACAGGATGGATTTTGAGACAGGGCTGAATTTGAGGTGACGGGGCTGATCCATTGTGATGAGGCTGACTTTGAGGTGATGGGACTGTTTTTGAGGTGACCGGGACATCTTTGAGGCATTGTGAATTGTGCTGTGGATCTATGTTGAAAACCAACACAAAACAACAGCCCAGACCCTAGTGAACTGTCGTTGAACGGCTGGTGTATGGTTGTTCAGGGTGGTAACAATATTCCTGGTTTAGGAGTGGGGAGAGGGATTGATAGGGGTGAAGTCCTCTAGACTTCAGATGATGAATAGATTTAGCCTACACTGAGGCTAGACTTGGATGATAGATGATAGCTTGATTCTTAATGGGTTAATTGTCTATTTACAGGGAAAGTAGGTAGGCTTTTATACTACTGAAGACTTTGTACACTCATGCATATCAATGCAGTGGAAGAGAGTGATGAGTAATACAGAGAAGTATATTAGTAAGCAAAGGAGGGAAATTTAATCAGCTTGACTGTGCATGGTATGCTTCTGAGTAAGCAAAGTGGAGCTCCTGAGTAATCAAGGAGAGGCTCAGTAAGATGATGTAGTCATGCTGTGTGTGTGCTGACAAAAGCAGATGAGTAAGAGAGGGGATGGATGACAGAGCATGAGTGAGTGAATGATGAAGTGCTGACTGAGCAGGGAATGGTGGATGACTAAGCAGGCCAAGCTGTGTTGCCATAGACATGGTGATGTCATCAATATCCCATGAGTGTCCCATATGTGTCCCATGAACATCCTATGTCTCCTATGTGCATGAACTCTGGTGTCCCTTGTACAGTTCTAGCTCCTCTGTGAGCGTGCAACTATTCAAAGCGAAGGAGTGGAGCTGAGATTGAGGAAGGAGATTGGGGAAGGAGATTTGTCCTGTCTCTGCTGAAT
Organism: Melanogaster broomeanus; assembly: GCA_014904935.1. Lineage (NCBI taxonomy): Eukaryota > Fungi > Basidiomycota > Agaricomycetes > Boletales > Melanogastraceae > Melanogaster > Melanogaster broomeanus. The sequence continues at coordinate 17,590 of MU124065.1, forward strand.
AGAAGGTATGGGACATAATGGGAGAGAGTACAGATGGAATTCAATCAGGGAGTTCATGTGAGTTGTCTGGCAGCCATGATGAAAGGAGGAAATATTGCAGCTGGGGCGAAATTTGGACAACTGGATGAGAGAGTGAGGTATGTAGATGATACAGGATGGAGGAAGGAATTCTCCATATGCTGAGTGGAGAGAGACAACATGGAGGACGATCTGTCTCTGTTCAAGCCGTATGACTGACTTGATAGAGCCAAAATAGATGTGCATATCTGTTGAATTCTGAATGATGAGTTTTCGCCCTGTGTGAACAGGGAATGGTACAGCAGGGGAAAATCTATATAATGAACGGGCAACGCGTGGGAGGGAGCGATGTCACCATTAGGGGATGAGCTTGACGAACTTACATGTCGCCTATTTTGCTTACCACGTAAAATCCAATGTGACATATCCACACATTAGGAAACCCTAACCCTAAGTTACAAAAATGCGTACTGTCATATCCCGTGCCGCGCGCGACTTCTCCGGTCCTCCGGACCATCTCCAGACCTCATACAGCGCTTTCGCCTCACCTCCGCTCCTCCGGGTTATCTCCTGTAACTATTCCTATCTTGCTTACTATTTCCGCGTATGTCTCTCCATTCTATCTTGACGTTTTCTGACAACCCTGTCGCCTTTCGTCTCACTTTGGTTTAGCACAACTCTCATGACTCCTCTTGACTCGTATTGACTCCCTTTGACTCCCTATGACTCCCTTCGACTCCTTCTGATTTATTCTGACTCCCTCTTCCTAATTATGGTAACTCCGGCTCTCCGGATACCTTCGTGTTTACTTGTCATTGTAGCTACTTTCCTTCATTGGTGATTCTCCGTTGTAGCTTAAAAAGCTTGACATGTACTTCGTATTCTGCAGTTCGAATATCAACTTAGTTTCCTCCTGTTCAACTCAGTCTGACCTTCTCCTAATCCAACTCCTTGATCTCCCTCTGCTCGACACTTGAAGCAAGACTTCTTGTCGTCACTCTGACCCAACTCCGTATCTCCTCCGTCGCTCCGCTCCTCCGTAAATACTTGGACAAGAACTCGCGGCAAGGGCGCAACACACAAGTTGAAGCCAACGTCCATTCCGCCCCCTTCGCGTATACTCCTACTACTTCCGCTTCTCCGATAACTCCGGAGGAACCGGACTTAACAGTATATTCAAACTCATACTTGCTCGAGTTCACTAACATCGCTCTATGGCCCATACCAGGGTTCAGACTCGTTCTCAAACTCTCCGACAAAACTCTGCTTCCGCCACACCTTCCCTTCCCCAGTTAACTTCCTTCATGAGTAATCGCAGAGGTCCCGAAACCGTCAGTCAATTCCGCAGTTTTTCAGCTCGTCGTTCCGTCCCCTCCATCTCCGACTCCCGACCAACTCCAGGTACGCCAACACCTGGTCCACGTGGCCAAGATCCCGGCCCACCCGGGGATGACGGGCCTGGAGACGGAGACCCCGGAGACGAAGGTGACGAAGAAAATCCCTTCGACGACGACGACGAAGATGACCATGCACAAATCCCGCCCAATCCTATGACCGCCCTCGCTGACGCCATTCGTGGCCTCGCCGACATCACCCGTCGTAACATCACCACCGAACCCTCTTCCCAGCGCACTAAAGTCCGGGAACCAGACACCTTCGACGGAACTGAGACTCGTAAACTCCGGGCGTTCATCGTCCAATGCGAACTCAATTTCCAGGACCGTCCCCGCGCATTCCGGACTGATCGCGCCAAGGTCACTTTCGCCCAGTCCTACCTCAAGGCATGGCGCTCGAATGGTTCGAACCAGACATCCTCCATATGGAAGACCCCGATCTCCGTCCCTGTGGATGGACGATTACCGGGAATTCCTCTCGGAACTCCAGACCAACTTTGGTCCTCACGACCCCGTCGCAGAAGCAGAACACCAGCTCGACAATCTTTCGATGAAGACGGACAACGTATCAACAAGTACGTTGTAGAATTCAACCGCATCGCCTCCCAAGTCCGCGCTACGGGATGGTGCCCTCCGGCACCACTTCTATAACGGACTACCGGACCGCGTCAAGGACGAAATCGCCAGAGTCGGAAAGCCTCCGACGCTCTCCGAGCTCCGAGTTCTCGCCCAAGGTATCGACGCGCGCTATTGGGAGCGCAAATCAGAAGTCGACCGAAAGGCGAAAACCAACACTCAACCTTCCTCCAAATCATCCGACTCGTCCTCTAAGCCCAAACCCTTCACGTCCACCTCCGGTACTACCTCTTCGTCCAACTCCAACTCCTCCACCCATTCATCTAAGTCCGCCCCTTCAAAGCGAAATCTACTCCCGATCTCTCCGACAAGCTCGGGAAAGACGGCAAGCTAACGTCTGAAGAACGCAAGCGCCGCTTCGACCTCAAGCTCTGCATGTTCTGCGGTGGCTCCGGCCACATGGCCAAGGACTGCCCCAAGTCCACCTCCGTGCTGCTAAAGCTCGCGCCTCCACGACCTCCGCTGCTCCGGAAGGTAACTCCACCTCTTCGGAGGCGGAAAAATAGTCAGCAACCTCCAAGACTCCGCACGGGATGGAGGTTGTGTTGACTCCGACCGTGCAACAATGGAGACCCGACTCAACGCATCCGCTCTCTCTGATCCGAACTCTCTTATACCGTCTGTAACTTTACTTTCTTACGATATCTCCGCTTTTCCTTCTCTCATCGACTCTGGTTCCAGTGATTGTTTTATAGACACAACTTTCGTCAAAAAACATAAAATCAAAACTTTCTCCGTACCTCCTATTCTTCTCCGCTTGTTCGATGGTAGTTCCAATTCCTCTATTACTGAAGCTGTAGACCTTTCTGTTCGTTTCCCTACCGGCGATATCACCTCCGCTACATTTTATGTAACTCCGTTGGACTCTGCCTGCTCACTTGTTCTAGGACACAACTGGCTCACCCGCTACAATCCGTCGATTGACTGGGTCTTGAGCAGTATCACTTTCCGTTCAATCCAGCAGCAAGTGCCAACGCCCCCGACGTCATCTCCGCAGCCTCCGGAATCCTCTCCTCCGGCTGACCTCGACTCCCCTGATTCGCCACGTTTTTCCGACCGCAAGGCTCCTCCCATCGCCCTCATCAATGCTGCCGCCTTCGCGCTGGCATGCAGACTTGAAGGCTCGTGCAGTTCAGCCTGCAACTCCGCCCGGATGAAAGTAAACTTCGCTCCGCCTCTACAGAAGCTGATCCAGTCGATCTCTCTTCCATTCCCCCGGAATACCACGAATTCGCAGATGTCTTCAGCAAGAGCAAGGCCTCCATGCTTGCTCCGCATCGCGAACACGATCTGAAAATCGACTTGGAAGAAGGTACTTCTCCGCCCCTCGGAACACTCTATTCGCTCTCTGCCACAGAACTAGAAGCGCTCCGAACCTTCCTTGACGAACACCTCACCAACGGCTTCATCCGTCCTCTTCCTCCGCTCACGCTGCTCCGGTTCTCTTTGTCCGCAAAAAGGATGGCTCCCTCCGCCTTTGCGTCGACTACAGAGGCCTCAACAAAATCACGAAGAAAGACCGCTACCCACTTCCGCTTATCTCCGACCTACTCGACTCTCCCAGCCGTGGCAAAATCTATACCAAGATCGATCTCCGGCACGCCTATCATCTCGTCCGGATCGCGCCCGGCGACGAGTGGAAGACTTCCTTCCGCACACGCTATGGCTCGTACGAATGGCTTGTTATGCCATTCGGACTTACAAACGCCCCAGCTGCGTTCCAGCGGTTCGTCAATACAATCTTCGCTGATATGCTTGATGTTTGCGTAGTTGTTTACCTGGACGACATCCTCATCTACTCCCAGGATATGGCCTCCCACAAAGAGCATGTCCGAGAGGTCCTCCGTCGTCTCCGAAAACATGGACTCTACGCTAAACCTGAAAAATGCGAATTCCACACCACCTCCACGGAATACCTCGGATATCTTCTTTCTCCTGATGGTCTGACAATGTCCTCCGAGAAAGTCAAAGCCATTCAAGATTGGCCGGAACCTCGGAAGGTCAAAGATATTCAGTCCTTCCTCGGTTTCGCCAACTTCTACCGTCGTTTCATATTCAGCTACTCCGACATTGTCGTTCCCCTCACTCGTTTAACTCGAAAAAATACTCCGTGGAACTTCTCCGACGACTGTCGTGCCGCCTTCCGCCGGCTTAAGAACGCTTTCACTTCCGCTCCCATTCTTACTCACTGGGTCCCTGATACCCCTATCATCGTTGAGACCGACGCTTCCGACTATGCCATCGCTGGCATCCTCTCCATCCGCTGCTCAGATGACGAGGTTCGTCCGGTCGCGTTCTATTCCCGGACTCTCACACCTCCAGAACTCAACTATGACACCCATGACAAAGAACTTCTCGCCATCCACGAAGCTTTCCGCTCCTGGCGTCACTACCTTGAAGGCTCCGCAACCCCGGTTGACGTCGTCACTGATCACAAAAACCTGGAGTACTTCTCCACCTCCAAAATCCTCACTCGCCGCCAAGCCCGGTGGTCCGAGTACCTCTCCCAGTTCAACCTCGTCATTCGTTTCCGTCCCGGGAAACTCGGAGCTAAACCCGATGCCCTCACTAGACGCTGGGACGTCTACCCCAAAGAGGGGGATAAGGACTA
>MU124066.1:0-22054 GCA_014904935.1 Melanogaster broomeanus
GATCCTGGGAACTCATGTGAAGCTCAGGACAAAGGAGACCTTCGTCGACGGGTAATATTCTGGCTGTTTGCATATGCTGAGGAGAGGGAACTGACCGAGCGCTCGATAGATGGCTCCATACCGGTGACGAAGTCATCATCCGCGAAGATCACGAGATGTTTATTGTAGATCGGCTCAAGGTCAGTCGAGTTTCTGACTTATGAAATAAATACCGCGTTCAATGTCTTGACAGGAAATTATGAAAGTCAAAGGATTCCAAGTGGCTCCAGCTGAGCTTGAAGGATGCTTGCTGGACATGGCGGATGTCGCTGATGCTTGCGTCGTCCCCGGTTCCAGACGACTATAGCGGCGAGGTGCCCATGGCATTCGTTGTTCTCCATGCCGACGTCGCCGCACGTGTCACGGACAAACCAAGGGAAGCTGAAAAGGTCAAGGCTACTATAATGAAGGTGCGTGGATCACCTTTGTCGCTGGATGCTGACTGACGATGGTCCCGGTGCAATAGCACGTCGCAGACCACAAAGTGACATACAAGCACCTTGCAGGTGGGGTTGAGTTCGTCGATGCCATCCCTAAGAATCCTAGTGGGAAGCTTCTTCGTCGCGTGCTGCGGGATCGCGCTCGGGTGATGAGAGCGAAGACCAAGGCCAGACTGTGATGATACCAAGGATGTTTAGATACTGGTTGATGACACTGGGTGGCTTTACCTGTTTATCTTATCTTATCTTATCTTATCTTACAGATTTTGCATGTCTGTTTGTTACGTATAGCGCAGTGATGGGCTTGACTCACGTGATTAGGTAAGCTGTCCTAATGGGACACTACGGACTACGGGACATGTCTGATTGACATTCCAACAAGAGAGCACTGAAGGGGGCTTAATTCGATGATCCACGACGAGTTACGGGAGGTTTAGGTATGTAAGAAACAATGGCAAGATGAGTTGCTCATAGGTCAAAGCAATGGTGCAGACTCGAAGAGTCGCGAGGAGGTCTAGTAAGCAAGAACAAGGAGTTGTGAGAGTAAAAACGGAATGGTGCAAGCATGAAACAAGTCAAGTGAATGGCAACATAATGAAAGAAAAGAAAAGAAAGCAAGATGAAGGAAAATGCATGCGTTCGATGGCCATCTGCGAACAAAGGAGTGCAACTCCTTACACTAGTATCTTCCCCTCCCATTGCCGCAATGTGCCACTACAGTCAGTGGAAAGGATCCGTGGAATAATAGGAGTTTACGGCGTAGTCGAGAACAAGACCGAGCCAGATAACAAAGCCCAAGGTGTGATTTGACTAAAAGTCCTCCTCAGCCCCAGTCGACCCACCCATAAATGTGCTTGCACTCACACGGAATTTGTCCAAGCAGTCATTGGGCGAATCGAAGTCCACAGTCGCTAACTGCCACAAAAGGTGTAGTCCCGCACTGCCAACGGACACCACAAAGTAAATGGCAGTTTGATCGTTTATGACCCCCACGTAGGTCAGGGATGCCACAAACATCAGAGAACAGAGAGAGAGGGCAGGGCGGATTCGAGGGCCAAGATACAATGTCATGGATCCCACACCTGCTTTCACGTCATCACGTTTATCCTGTGGATTGGTGGTTTCAGCCACATAGAACCAGTGGGGACCGCAATTACAAACCTGACATCCGGAGATGGTGGCACAGACGATCGTCCACCTGATTGAACAATTTGAGCATCTGCGGGATTTAAATGTGAAAACATACGAACGCCCATGTTCCAATAAATAGAACGTTGGGTACAGTATAGTCCTGCGCCTTTTCCACCGAGGCCCACGCCACAAAGATACTCAAGTTGACCGTCAACCCTAGTTGAGCTGTATGAGAGCACAAGAGGGAAGTTGGCGTCGAGAGCTTACCGAGCCAAGCTTGTGGCCAGTTCGTCCAGCGCTTCATCATCGGGTATAAGGTAAACATGACAATGCTGAACAGACCAATGCGGAACCTAGAAGGGGCGCATTCGGGCGGTGCATAGTGTTATGAAAAGTGAACGAAGTAATCACCACACTCACGCCAACAGGTTTGGGGTTGCGAGAGTAAGTAAGAGTAGACTTCCCATGATGAGGGCAGCTAGTAACCCCACTGCCGATCGCATAGAGAGGTTGCCAGAAGGAAGTGGTCGCGACTTCGTACGCTCTGATAAACTTTGATATTAGCTACTAGAGAGGGCAAATAAACATGATCACCACTTGCCCACTTGACGGTCATACTCGACGTCAAGTATGTCGTCTATAACGCATCCAGCGCAATGCAGCACGGTGCATAAACCGAAGAGGGTAAGAACATGGAGAACTAGGACATCAACGGCTATAGCATATCGATATGCTGCCAAGGTAGCTGCCCAAGCTAAGTGGTCACACGTGAGTACTGGTCTCCGTATTATATAACAAAGATATGTACCAGAGGGCCAGAAGACGAGCGCGGTTCCCAAGGGGAAAAGATCCAGTCGACATAGTTGCACATAAAGTTGCCACTTCGACGGAGACTTCGAAACAAGTATCTGAGACTTTTTTGTCATTACGTGGGTGTGCAGAATCGTTGGTTGGGGGCCAGTGTCTTTGGATAGAAAGAGTATCATCATAAATACATGGCGACTTTTGGTTTCTTTGGCTATTGTTGGCTGTTTGTTGGCTGCCGCTAACTGCGATAGTAATAGTGCTTTCTTTCTGCCAGTAAATATAGGCTCACCCTGATGGAAGTACCGACCAACGGTGCCCTAACACCGCATAAACGGTTAGTCTCGATTCTCGAGTCAGACATAACTTATGGTCGCACCTTCGGAATCCTCCGGAGACCAGCGTGCGCGAGAGTTGTTATTCAAAGGGGCAACCCCGTAAGGAACGCCTTTGTTGCTGGAAACAACCAAGGAACACTAAGCAAAAAACCAGACCATAAACAGGCATACAAGCACCTTGCAGGTGGGATTGAGTTCATCGATGCGATCCCAAAGAATCCTAGCGGGGAGCTTCTTCGTCGCGTGCTGCGGGATCGCGCTCGGCCGACGAGTTACTGCACCATGTCCTGAAAATCATACTTGTAAGGGATCTGAATGTGTTGTTGTTCCAGCAAGAAGTTACCTTGTGAGTCACGACTCGGGGCTTTCCTTGAATCCGCTAAGCACCGTGACTACGGTCGGCGTAGTATTGAATAATAGTGGGGGTCAGAGTGAGCGATTTTGGCGTGATTCTGGGCACGATGCAAAGTTAGATTCTAACGTCAGAATCGTGTGAAAATCACCAACCACCTTGACCTATTTGAAGTCTTATTTCCCTCGTCCATGGCCTTGAATGGAGGAGATCTAAACGGCGTTCAAGTAGTGACCACCGAGTACTGAGTACTACTGACGGGTCGACCAGTGGCATGTGGGTGGCACTTGGGCACCTAGTATCTGAAGCTTTTGAAGCCTGACAGTGCGGGCCAGACTCGGATGATGTTTACAACCATGACGAAGACGGGGCGAGCCTGTGATTGCAAATTGAAATTCAATGACGAAAGGGAGCTCCCCACCATTATTTTGTGGGTACCAGGTTAGTGAGCGACTATCACCATGCCCTGGCCGAACTGGGTCCTTAGCTCGAACAATTTCCCTGACCATCGCATGCAATGTCTCTATCTATACGCACAGTTGCTGATGATTCTTTTTACCCAACGCTATTTTTTTTTTGAAGTCCAGTTGAAATTTAATCCAACTGGAAGGGAATCAATGCCATTTGTCGAAAGGTTTGAAGTAGAAACATGGTGGAGAGGCAACACAATCACGGCCTTCGTTATGGAGTGGAGGCCAGCTGAATACCTGCAGGATGCATCAAAGCGAGAGGAAGCTCACTTGCAGATTCAGGCCCGTATTGTGGAATTAAGCTGTTCGTGGCTGATATCATTAATATTGACATAGTGATGTGTCCGCTCCCCACCTTTCATGCAGTCAGTGCAATGGGGACGAGGTTACGCTTCTATTGTCTACCACTTGTGCCACCTTACCAAATCATTTCTACGGGCTCTGAGATGTCCAATCATGGCGAGGAATGTTGGGATTGTGACGTGTTAGATGCGAAGGCAGAGCAGAGATTAAAAGCAGTGGTAGAAGACATACTGCAGGACGGAACGCTTGCAGCGAATCGAGACCCGTGACGCCTCCTGATCAACTTGAATGCCTCCAACTTACTAGTCTGGCGTAGTACAATGATTGCAATAAATGTGTCTCGTTGCTTCAACCTCACAGCTTGCCCACCTCGTGATCTCTATGGATATTGATACCCAGTGAAAACCCACAATCGGCTGTAGTACGGTAGATGTTGGGAGAAATTGAGACACTCAAAAAATGTTGGCTGGTATCGGGCGCAAAGTTCAATTTAGCTATTTGAAATGAACGTTTGAGCACGCAAAACACCCGAATTGCACTTCAAGTGCGTTTTCTTGCTGTGCAAAGTGCACATTGCAAGACGCATTGCAGTCGCTTGCACTATGCACTTTGCATAGCTCCTAGTACCCGTCTAATGCACCCCGCAATGAACCCGCCCACTTACTAGTCCTCGCGCCCCCAAGCAACATCAAACCTGAAACGCGCCACTTCATGCTATGAAGAGTACAACCACTAGGTAAGTAAAACTTGCATTGCAGTATATTAGTCCATCAACTCGGAATCACTTCTTGTTTACAGGAACCTCTCTGCCGTCGTACACAAGAACGATAACAAGGGCTGCACAGTCACCCAGGGCGAATATGAAGCCTACTGGAATGGACTGTCTGCTGCCGAGGGACAAAACTGGTTAAACCAGCAGGAGGTTGCGAGAAAGTAAGTGCTCGTTTTGAATTGGTATAACTGGCCCGGGCATGCGGGGCTCTACTTTCTAATGACTGTTGAAGGCATCAATAGAAAGGCGAAAGGAAACCAGAAGCCAGAAGACTGCTCAACACCAACGAGGCTAGCGGGCCTACTAGCAACAGCAATGACGGTCAGAAATCAGAATAAGCCATGGTATGTGCACACTGTCATATCCTGCTCTACTCCCCTTTTGCACCGCCAGCATTCTTGTCGGCCGTCGTATACGGTAGTGTATCATTTACTGCCTACGAGTTGTTGTATTGCCCACACCATCATCATCATCATTTGATTCTCTTGCACTCCATCGTCTCATCTCGTCTTATTTCTACTTGCTGCCTGCCATGCCGGTGTTCTCATGAGAGTAACTGCTGTATTCCATGCCTGTAGATATACAATTCATTTTGTGGAAGTTGTATAGTATAATACACTGGCGGGGGAGAACAACCCGGAATAAACGAGATAGTGCCAACCTCTGACGATATGAGCCGAGAGGGGCCAACATAAAAAATGTTGCCCGATGTTGGACAACACCACCCAATACCAGCCAAACTAATTTTTGCTAAAAATACCTCAATCTCTACCAAGATCCGCCAAGAAAAACTGAGACAGTTTCTCCCAACATCTACCGTACTACAGCCGATTGTAGGTTTTCACTGGGATTGATAGCCCAGGGCCCAGGCCAGTCCCAACTTCAATGGGATCCAGATAGGTCACGGTCACTGACAACGATCCAACTCACTGTCACCCAATGTCAATGCCAATGCCAATGGACACAAATAACTCAAGCCGTGTCCAATTCTCTGAAGCATATACACGAAGGACCAGTGTACGCGAAGTAGTGAGCAACTTACATCAATGCGATGGACTTGAATCTCAGCTATGAAGTTTGCGGCCACCAACAGAAGACATAATAGAACTTCATGTTGGTGTTGTCCAACTTAAATTCAAACACGTCTCGGTTTACCTGAGCTATAAGCAGTTTCACATCTAGGATCAGGAAGATGTGTGAGCGAGCATTGGATAGAGGAAGGAGAGACAGATACAGTGCATCGATGTTTACTGTAAGTTAGGGGGGTTGCATGTTTGGGAGCTCCAGTTCCGATCGGGTTTCAACATTCACCACAAGATGCAAAGAAACCTATGTGCACCTATGTGCATTGAACGAGAAGAGCACTTGACATTGACATCAAGAAAACACAAATAATCAAAACGAGCATGCAAAGGAATGCAATGTCTATAAAAATGACAAAGGAAACAATGAGGCTTTTATCTAGAGATGCTACGAGTGCCAATGCAACAGCGAGGATATATCTCAGCAGACAGGACATGAGTGACGAAAACAGGATCAGAAACACAACAGTGACAGAAACGGATGCATAATGTGCTCTATAGTCTTGACGGATCTGAATGAACAAGGGACGAAACAAAACAATATACATACATTACACAATAATATACACCTCGCCTCCGCTGGTAGGCTCTTTCACATTTTTGGGGTGGGTGTGGGGTCATGAACATACCGACGTCGAGTGCGAGTCGGAATATGGTGGTGCGAATGTGGGTGCGAATGTGGGTGCATACGAAGAGGACAGGGACGTCCTAGTGCCAAGGTCCCGAAGCACGGTCTTCACGACGCGTAACCACGTGTTCGCCCGGTCGAGTTCGTCGTACGCGCCGTCCACATGCGCACCGATTTTGCGCAGGACGAGGCGGCGCAGCGCGCGCGTATCCTCGTCCTCGTCTTCTCGCACCGTCATGGGTAGCGATACGAGCGACGAATGCGCAGAAGACGAGCGCGACGAGCTGGTGCTGCCTGGAGGTGAAAGATAGATGGATGGAGGTGAGAGCGACAGGCCGGGATACACTGAGGGTGGGGGGGTGTCGCGAGAGAAAGCAAAGATATCGTCGTCGTATGTGGGAGCATATCGGGAGCGGAGGTTTTGGAGCATGGCTTTACGTATCTGATGCGAAGAGAAATCAGATCGCTGTTGATGACGGGGTTGCAGTGTTCGGCTTACCTTGACTGTCCTTTTGATTATTTTTTCGGTCCGAGAAATTGAATGGTTCGCAGTGGAGATCAGGTGGTCAATCTTGGAAAAGCACGTTAACTAAACAAGGAACTATGAACGATATCGGCTTACCCCATGCAAGCATTCGTCGATGGCGGACAAGTCGCGACTTGCGGCACACAGAACGACTTGAATAGATCGAGCCCCGTTCATCGAAGGAGAAGACGAACTCAAGGACAAGGAGCGTGGACGGCTGGGAATGGCAGCGACAATAGGCGGTCCTTCTGAATCCGAATCCGTGACAGTAATGACCGGTTGGGCGATGTCTCGCTTCATCTCCCTCCCCACCGCACAGTTGGGATCATCTAGGTCATACCAAAGTTGAAGACGCAACGGTTTCCCGCTACAATCTTCTTTTTCAACCATGCCTTGAGCTTCGACGCGCCGCTCCGCTCCACCTTCTCGTACCGTTTACGACTCTTCAGAAGGCTCTTAAGTTTGGGTTCCTTGGTGGGAACTTTCTCCTCGAGTGAGCTTATAGACTCCCTAGCGAAGAGTTCCCTCTCGATCTCGATCAAGTTTGCGAGATGCGCTTTATACGGCGACGAATCGGTGTTGAGGAGAAAGCCGTCCAACCATTCAGGCCACGGAACATTACGAGCGGATGTGTCAGAGGGCTCTGGATGAACGGAACGGTAAGAGGCTCCGTGAGAACGGCAGCGTCAGTATATTCTTTCACTTCCTTGTCCTTGGGCAACGTGGGCTCGGGTTCGACAGCTGTGGACTGCGAGTCTTCAGATCCTCGCGGAGTGCGTTTGTGCATTAGGAGATGCACAAGACTGTGCGCAGCATCTCCACGCGACTGGAGTTGCTCTGCCGCTTCCTGCGAAACCACGTTCCATAAGCGATCAACGGCGTTCAGACCCTCTCGCATGTCCCGAAGCTCCTTGGCCGCATCGTTGACTTGTCCGCGGAAATAAGCCAAGATGTCGTCGCCTAACTGTGAGGTCTCCGTGACGACGGACTCGAGATGGTCCAGTCCTGCAGCATCACGGACGAATTGTGCGTCGGTGGAGAGGTATTGGAAGTTTTCGAGAAGTCGCTCGGAAGTTGACATTACGTCGAAGTCAGGTGGGAGATGATTTGTCGGTACCATAGATTCTCCGATTGATGGAGGTGCGATTGGTGAAGCCCAATCGGTGAAAGAAGCGATGGAAGACAGGCAAGTAGAAGTATTGGGGCGAATAGTGCGGTCCGAGAGGGAGGACTGAGGGCGGTTGGAGTGTCCGTCCAAGTTAAATGCCAGACGAAATTGTGGTTTCGCCACCTCAAATGCTGTAAGTCTGCAAAAAGCCAGGTCAATCACCAACCCGAGGGGCTGAAGCAAGCGAGCTTACCCTCGTGAATTGCGCAGGCTCCAGATGGATCCCGTAGGATCACAGTCGAGAAAAGCATACAATACATCAATAGATTCGCCGTGCTCGGCAGCTACATGGATACAGGTCTCTTCGTTCTTGTCTCGTGCAGACAATGGTGCGCGCAGGTCGCGGACAAGGTGTACAGCGAATTGGTACAGAGATTGTGAAGAGTCTAGAGCATCGGTTACACGTGCGAGTCGAGCGAGACAGTGGAGCGGCGTGTAGTGTTCACCGGTAGTAAAGAGGCTGACGTCGGCGCCAGCGCGGTACAGGGCGTCGAGAATTTCGAGTGAGGGATTTGGTATAGAGACACAGTAATGAATGGGGCTCCATCCTTCAACATCGGGTACATTTACAAGAATGGGACCGTGATCAAGGGGCGAAGGTTCAAATGATTGTGGTGAGAACAACAATGAATAGATCAAGGAAAGATCGGTTGTGAGTACAGCGTGTACAAGAGAGTCGATGATGAGAGAAACAGATTCTGGTGAGAATGCCGTTGTTGGCGGAGAGAAAGGCATGGGAGGGGCGGAGGTATACGGTGATAGTTGGCCGATATCAATACATGTGGGTTCGCAGAGCGCTCTCTTGTTGCCGTTCTGACGAAGGTTTGGGTTAGTTGTTCGGACATTAAGAACTACTTGGCAATTTACCTTGCACTCACGCCAACGATAACAGCGTAGAGCATATTCGCACGCCCAGATTACTCTGGGATGTGGTAGCGCAAACTGGATGGAAGAACGATGATTTCGATCACGAAGGTCAGGACGGGCGCCATGTGCGAGCTACCCAACGAGACGATGAGATTGTGTACATCGCAGTGCACACAGCACATTTTGCACTTACCAATTGCTGAACAACATTCATTCTGCAGTCGCGTGCGGCATCTGTACAACAGTTAAGCGGAGTGAGGAGCCAAGAGTTGAGCGAGCGGATTTACACATTAACGGCGTCGCACCATCTGTATCCATGGCATCGACGGATACAGCACCTGAGCTGCACTCGAGGAGCAACTGGACGGCCGCTGGCATGTCAAGCCAAGCAGCCATGCCAAGTGGGGTCACGTCGTTGATAGAGTCCTGGGGCGCGTTCAGCGTGTAAAGCGATATGGACGGGTGAGAGACGGCAATGCGGAGGACGTTGAGACGGTCCTGGGACATAAATGACGCGTCTGACGCGTCGATGGTCTCCCATCTGGATATGAGCGGGTTTAACGTTGCTGTGCCTGGTAGGCAACGAGACGTACCTGTCCGCAGTGAGCGCGCATGTGAGGACAGTGCGGCCCGAGGTGTCGGAGGTGTTGATGTCTGCGCCGGCTTGGAGGGCGTCTTGTATGGCAGAAGGATCGCCTTCGGAGGCAGCCTGGAGTAAAGCGAGATTTTCAAAGGAACGTTGTGCGCGACTCATTGGAGGGCGTCGGTGATCGTAAGGAGGAGTGTTGGCGGAGGGAGTGTATGGTCGTCGGTCGTCGGTGTGCACGTGGATAGAAATATAGAAGTGGATGAGCCGATGTACGTGTCGTAGCGCTATCTTGAGAGAGTAAAAAACGAGGCGAGGATAGGTTCTAGAGTGGTTGTGCAAGCATAAATTTGAGCTTCCTTTAGTATATACGTACGAGGATAATGCATAATGTTTGCAACGAGGCAGAAAGAAGAATGCGCATCAGAACGTCAGAGAATGCGAAACCTTCCCTTCGCTGTCGTACAATCTTCGCTGTCCGCACTAGCGCTTGTGTCCCTGTAAGTACATCCGATTCACCTCGAGGTCTGCTCGCGTAACTAGACAACACCCGCGCTCAGCACAATGTGGGCGCTGGGCGCTGTCCAACCGCAACCCTGTACATGTCAGCTCAACTCCATTGTCGCTGGCTGCTGAACAAAAGGTCACTCATACACTCTCCCACCCCATCGAAATAACACCACTGTTCAATAGCATTCAATGTCCCGAGGGCGACACAAACCAAAATCACACCCTACGCCGTCCCGTATCCATCATGCCAAACGCCCGATCTATTCTGTCCAAGTGCGATTAAAGCGTCGCCAATCCCTTCCAGGGCAACTTGAAAGAAAAACGCGGACAGTTCTGGGAAGAAACTGCCCGCTATGCCCATCATGTGGCATCTCAAATACTTGTAAAGCTTATATCTGATACCAATTGGGATATTGGTGGTACGTATACGCGACACGAATAGCTGCAAACGATGAGAAAATGAGATACGAAATGATCGTGATCTGATCTGATATGATATGATATGAAAAAGGTACATGTCACTTGTCAACTAAAGCTGCGTAAACAATTCCTGGCTATGGCACCCCAGCAAAAGTAAATATGTAACAGACAGTGTCCGTGTCCGTCAACGATTCCAGAGGTCGTCGTCACTGAAGAGCTGAAACTTCAGATTAGACTGTGAACTGATACTGGTTTACAAAAATGCGTCGCGTGACAGCGCCCCCTGTCATAGAAAAAATCAGCTTGACGTAAATACAACGCTCCCCAACACACGACGTGCTCACTGACCTTCACTTGTTCAAAGTTAGCGATCGCCCTATCCACGTTCCACGCGTTATTCTCCAGGCATTCCACAGCAAACCTGGCATTCAATCCAGTTCGCTGGCATATCTGCATGATCAAGCCACGCTGAGGCTCCGACTGATCTCGGACAAAACCGCGGAGAAGACGAGCTATCAGTTGAACGCTTCACCCAGAACGGGAACCGAAGAACTCACAAATGTAGTCAAAGCTTCTTGGAGCTGTGCTTGGCCTTGTGGCGGGACTGACGTTGTTAAGGCCGACAGCTGTTGCGCCGTTTCCTTGGGTGGGAGTGGCTCTCCCGCTTGCACTCGCATGGGCCCTGGCCTCCACGCTTCGTGACTTGAATATGACCGAATACACCATTGGTCAGATAATATCATGACATCCCAGCCATTCAGCTTCGCGCTACAGAGTGCAATCAATAACTTTCACCGAGATCACGGAGGGGCTAAGACGAACCGAGAACCAGGTGGAGCGGGGGCCAATATAAAGGCCCTATCGAACGACCGAATACCTTCAGAAGGCTCTGTAGAAGCACAAGTGGTTAGAATCCATGACATCACAATAAACCATATTAGCGTCCGCGGATTATGGTTCAATATGGTTAACGCCGAGATATAGGCACCACGTCCGGGATGATCGCGTGTAACTTACCTTCAATGAATTGCCCGTGTAGCGACACAAATAGCTTCAAGTTCTCGCCTTGCCCAATGGGCCAGGCATCGATGCAGAACTTCTCCGGCGAACCCGAGATCTCGTGTTTGGTTTTCGGAAGTGCGGACATGGCGCGGATGGCGGCTTCGCTTCCAATATGCAGGCTATTGAAAGCCTTGTCTAAGCCTAGAGAACCTCCTAGTCGATTGAGGTTTCTCGAACCACCATTCAGCCAGACAGACCACTCTAACTTGCGCTGATTTGGCAGTTGGGAATGCAACCCTTGTATCCGAGCACGAGCTGGAATGGTGGTATTGACAGAAAATGAAAACGTCGCGGATGGGTGATAAGCGTCCAGAAGGGCAGCTCGTTGACCATCGAATAGAGGGAAGAACCTATAGTACATGTCGGGCACAATCAGAAACACAAGGTTCCACTGACACAGCTGGGACACACACCGCACAAGGAAATTGCTAATGACAGCGTCTTCAACTCCGGTGATAAATGAAGGTTTCATCTCGTGGGGGAATGTTGTGGCGGTAGGACGCTTCTGGGTTATGGGCGCCGTTGCAAGCCCAGGTGCATCGAATGCAATCGTAGCAATTGCTTCCTGATCCAGCATCACCAGAGAGGGAAACCGACGAGCCATGTCGCTGAGGTGACCTCAGTAAATTTACAAATGTTATTTGCACCGTTAAAACCTACCTTTTGTACTTGTCCCCTCTCCCATTCTTTATCTCGAGCTCCCTCAGCGGGTTGCCTATCATTATCAACTCCCTAAGGTGCTCCAGTTTTCCCTTCCTCCCTGAAAGATAGTCCATATCTCGCCAGACTTTCAAATCGTTATTTTGCAAAGACAGGTTAGCGAGTTTCGGAAGGTAATGGGCAAGCGTTGACAGTAATTGGCCAGAGCCGATATGATTGTTAGCCAAAGAGATTGTTTGAACCTACAAAGAAAGCTTAGTGATGGGCATCGACGAGAGCGAATGTTACTTGCTGGTGGCTTGAGATTCGACGCAAGCTTAAAGATGACTGAAGCTTCCCGCGTCGATGACCCAGGCGCCCCTGGCGGGAAAAGTCCGTGTTTCGATAGCTCCGGGTCGTCCAGCATCGACTGACGATGCTGTCAGAATCAGAAACACATATCTGAAACGAGCACTCACCTCAAGGTTAAGAAACCTCGCCTCAGCATTCCACCTCCTATTCACGAAATCTCTCCAGACATCAATAGCCTTTACCCCAACAGTGGCGGCCCGGCCAAAATTCGTCACTGACGTAGTAGTGACTGCATTCCTACGAAGACGTCCCATCGTCGGATTCCTCGCGCTCGAAGCGCCCCGGATTGCAAGACCATCGCTAGGCGCCCCGCCTGACTGTGTCCGAGCGGCGAGCTTTAATGACCACGTTCATAGTACGGCGAGCCCAACGGCGGCGATGGGAGCGAACAGACAAGCAGTGTGAGCGCAGTGTTTTGAACACAAAAAGGGGGGATAGGAGGTACCAGGTTACGAATCAAGGGAGATGGTGAATGTACGATACGAACGAGACAACAAGAGCGAAAGGAGGATGTGCGTAGATAATGGTATACACAATAAAGTTACAGCGGTGGCAGAAGCAACCACGATGACATGATATGCGAAATGATATGATGAATATACGAAAGAAAACGTCGAGAGAAGGGAGGTCTTGTATTTACCGTTGCGCGGGATGTCCCTGCCTGGTGGTCCTTGAAGGCGTCAATCGGACGAGGGCGGTGCGAGCGAATCTTGGAAACGCCTTTGCGTCCGCCCGGTTTATCTCTGGTGACGTCCTTCATGCGTTCGTCTTTGTCAATGAGGCCGGCCCTCTTGAGAGCGCTTGTGGCCAATGGACGGCTGCCCGAGGCTGGTGTCGCGCTCGAGAACATGCTTGTGATATAAAATAACGAAGCCCGGTTGTTCTTGTAGTTGGATGTTGGTACAAATGACAAGCAGGAGAGCGTCAGTGTGGAGGAACGACGACTACGAATGAATCAGGTGGAACACTGCTAGACAAAAGGAGCAACTGTGGCTGTGGTAGCGTCTCTTGTTTTGGTACAGTGTGGCGTGCAAGCTTTTTAATTACGTATTGTGACACTGTCACGCTTGCAACACAAGTGAAAACTATTAAGGTAATGTAATATTGAAGGGGGTGAAACATGTAAAAAAAAACATGAGCAGGGAGGCAATATCACACACTACTATTTACCCAGAAAATTAACCGCCCAGAGTCCGGATCAACAAGAAGTCAAACGAAGAATGATCATAGGGACAATTGTGCCGCTCACTAGGTCTCCCTCCGTCCATTAGGTTGGTACATATACTGATGTGTCGTGACGCTATGACCATGTGAAGGAGGTTTAGATCCAGACCCCGCTGGTGGGTTCGGTCGACGGTAATATGCACCAGTGCTCCCTTGTCGCTCTTGCTGCAGTGGAGTGGTGGTCGAGATGACGGGCGAAGTGGCTGCTGCAACCGTTGGCATGGGGTATGGGAAACGTGAAGACGCAGTCGTTGTTTGCTGTTGCTGGGTCTGAGCAGGTCGGATGGCAGGCGACGGCTGTGTAGATGCAGCAGGCGTCGAAGGAGCTGGCGAAGCTGATGCTTGAGCAGAGTGTGGCGGGGGTGGTGCAGACGTTGGTGTCGGGGTTGGGGCTGAATGATCGCTGGTAGGCGTTGGTGCGGCAGGCGGTGGACGTTCGGAAGACATCTGACCGTCCGTATCACGCCGACGCTTTGTACCCCTCGAGGAAGACTCCTTTAGGCCAAGCGACGTGGCTTTGATCAGTATCTGGTGTCTACAAGAACATGTCGTCAGTCAACACACGCCATCCCTGATAGTAAAATTGTACCTGGTCCTGGAGTTCCCCCATTTTTCACACAATGCGTCCCACGCAATATCCCCACTCGCGTTCCGATGTTTTTCCGCCAGTTTTTTGAGCTTTTCGGTCTCCTCGTCCGACCAGGCGCCTTGGTTGCCTGCATTCCCCGACGCTGCCCCTGGGGACCCACTCACGCCTGCCGTAGGAGTACCAGGCCTAGCTGGTGGAGCTGGTACGGGCGGATAAAATCCGCCATACCCGCCGTATGCATAGTACGGAGTTGTAGGATATGCAGGAGCACCGTACATACTCTGAACGAATTGCTGTGGTTGTGAGGGCTGGGGACCCATGGAAACAACGAAAGATTGCGGGTTCGTTATCACAGAAGGCGTCGGTTGTGTAGGCGGAGAAGTTTTACCGTTTGCTGGAGGGGGCGGCGTTGGCTGTGGTTGCTGTGGGGGTATTGGTTGGGGATACCCGGCCATGTATGGGTACGGAGGTGGTGGTGGCTGAGCAGTTAATCGCGCAGGGGAGGTGAGCTGCATAAAGACGCGTCGTCAAGCTAGATGTCAAGCATAACTAAAAGGAATGATTACGAGGGTATCACATATCCGCTTGGCTTCATTGAGAATTGTCAGCGGATCGACTTTGACACCAGGCCCCATCTGGTAGCACTGAGCAATCACAAGTGAAGGTGTATCTTTCTGAAGGCGACACGACATTAGCACAAGCACAAGCCCAGAACCCGGCAAGAGATCCAACTCACGACGAGCTCTTCAGCAGCGCCATAAAACTCAGCACACAAATTCAGTACGCGCCATTGAAACTCATAATACTGCTGGTTATGTGGGTGCACTTCCCCCGGTGCTGGCGGAGCTGAGTACTGATAAAATCCGTGCGTAGTAGTAGGAGGTTTCGGAGCTGCTGTACTGGTGGTAGATGGGTCCTTGTCGGCGCCAGAAGCACGAGCGCGTCTATTTTTTGAACCACGGGGTCGACCCGGCCGTCGTTTGCGCTCGGGATCTGGTGGAAGCGTTGATTGTGGGGGATTTGATGGTGTTGGGAGAGCGCGCTTCTTTCCTGCCGCAGTCGCACTTGGTCCTTGTTGAAATGTACCACTCGATCTGAGGTCATCCGAGATGTAACGACATGTGATGTTTATATACAGGCGAAAATAAGTTACCCACCCTGCACCATCGTCACCTTCGTCGTCTTCCCTCTCGAGCTGCTCCTCCACGGCGCCCTCATCGTTTCCTTCTTCCTCCTCCTCTTCCTCCTCATATTGAGGTTGTAATATTGGAGGGTTGAGTGCGTGCGAGAGGGGCTGGTAGTGCTGAGGGTTGTCCATGAGGGAGGGGTCTTCAGTGGATGGTTATACTTGCAGTCACTCTGTATGTGATCAGGGATACGTTGTACCGAGATAGATAGTGAATACTTTTCTGTTTCGCTGGGTGTTATCGAATATCTTGAGGTGGGGTGTTCGTGTTTGTTGTTAGGGTTATGGTCACGCCACCTCTGTGGGAAAATCAACAAACATGCCCTTTCGAGTAACTTATCCCCACTCCGAGGGGTTGACATGTTACAGTGCCACTGCCAACGCTCGCTAGCTTTAAATCCATTGTACTATTGTTACAAGGCCTCATCAACTCTTGAGTTTCCGATCGCGAGAGCTCAGGCTACTAGTATGTAACAAATTATACAAGAGGTCTACTAGTTTCAGGTACAACATGGCAGAAAACATGTGGCAAGGGTCAGCGCACTCTTGCCCGACAAGTCACGTATTCACGCATTCTAGACTATCGAGCAGCGAGCTAGCTTCTAGGTGAGGTGCTGCAGTGAGATCTAATATGACTGGTTCGTGCTGCGAGTACCCGGAGATCCCCGCGTGTCCCCCAAGCCCTGTCAGAATAAACTTTCTGATTCACAAACTTAGTTGGGTCGTATCGCTCCCTTGACGTTAACGGAACCGATCAGACAACTCTCTGCATGCCCACAGTCCCAAGAGTATGGCAAACTAGCGCATATATGCAGGGATATATCAGAATTAATAGCAGAACATGAGGATCTTATGTACACAGCAACCTTGCATCATGATAAGCGTCAAACACGCGACCAACTACTCATCCTCTTCAAAATCAGAGTCACCGAACAAACAAGGACCATTGTACATCACATCGTCGTCTACTTCTGCTGCAGTAGCACCGGCGGTCGAGGACGAATCCCGCCCACGTTTAGCATGAGTGTATTCTGCGACTGCAGTGGCTACTATAGATCCGACTGGAGAGGCGCGTTTGCATGCGTCTGCCATGACTGGCTTTTTCATTTTCGGGGAGGCGATGTTGAAAGCATTTTGTAGCATCAGGAGATAGGCCAAGTTGGACAGGTGGTCGGGCGACAGTGTCATCCCGTGGGATACTCGGAGTGTGGGGTAGCATGCAGTCATCCAGCCGGTCCGCAATCTCGGGTACAGGAGAGTGTGCTCGTGATACAGTCCAAAAATTGTTGATGGGCTTGACATCCGGCTTCGGTCTTTCGGGACGGGGAGAACTCATTGCGTCAAAGGAACCATGGTTAGAAACGTTGGATCTCCTAATCGAACCATAGCCTACGCCCTCCCTCTCCTTTGTGAATTCGATTTCCGCTGACTGCTCCACATGCTGTTCCGCGGGCTCGAGATTTAGTATTTGACCAATCGTCGCCCAAGGATCAGGATCGGAAAGGAAATCAAGAGGAAGGTCATTTGGTACGATATCCTCAATGATTCCTGTACTCGGTGAAACTTGAATGGAGTCACGTCGAATCTTCGAGAGAGACATGTTGCGCAACGTATCATCCGCTGTCGACGAGGCTGCGCAATCGTTCTTCGGCTCGGCACAGTATATGGTATCGAAATGTCCGACTTCCAGTGCATCTGCGCTCACAGATGGAGAGACTATGACGTTGACAGGTGCTTCACACGTAGATATGCGAACCGGTCGATGAAAACGGTGAGCTCGCAGCTGAGTGTATGAAAATCGGCTTGGTCGTAACATCGTGGTCTTCTTCGTCACTACAAGTTGCTTCCTGAAAAGCCGCCGAGCGGAGTGGCTTTGTTCGAACGTCTGACAGCCCGAAGCGAAGAGAAGCGGTCAGAGGCGAAGTGTCAAAGTCAAGAATCGTGTTCAAGTTATCTGACGTCTGCGAACCAGAAGGACAGGGAGTAAGTGGAAACGTGGGTTCTTGAAAGGTATTATTGGACCATTTGAATCCGTAGGGTGGCGGTGTGTGAGGATAGAGATTGACAGAGTGCTGTTGTTCTGCGTATCCTGAGTCATCAAAGGTATTCCAGAAGTCTGCCTCGGAATTCGATTGTGGAGGATAGAGCGTGGGAAGGACCCCTTCGTCGATGGCTTGCGAGTCTATGAGATGTTCACAGCTTATATTCAGGTTGACTTCGGATGACCTTGTAAAACCATGTTGCAGGGCGTCAGACTGAGACTTTGGCTGGTCAATAGTGGTCTTCGACGGCGTTGTCGGATGCTCTCGGGAGTGTGCGTACTACCAAACACAGAGTAAGTCAGACTGCAGCTAACGCTTTAACCATTTACTTGGGAACCATGAAGGGATTTATCGAGCTCCTGACTGTCATGGTCGGATGTGCGCGTTCCTTGCTTGTGGTCTGCTCCAGTCCGACAAGATCCGGTCGTCGAAGGATACGGTCAATAGCAGCTCGCATGGACATATCTATATCCCCGGCCAAATGAGCGGACAAAACACGAGAAAATCATACATACGGTCCGAAGTATCCAGTGCTACGAGGAGTTTGGAAGGGTTCCTGCGTCGCAGTTCGTCGTCCGGAGACGAGGACGGGTGCTGTCGGACGCTTCTTAAGGTCTGGTTCGCAGGCGAAGGGACATCAACGACAACATATCGACGTGCATGCGCTAGGTTTATCTCCAGAAGGACTGATGAGAGCGTCGGTTTGATTGGGTGGACACTGTCTTCTCTTGTCCTGCATAGGGCAGCAGCCAGACGCTGTTTGCCAAAGTGGCGCTTCTGAGCACGTCCAGTGGCGTCTTTCGTCCTTGCTCTCGCGGCATTTCTAGGTGATCCATTGCATGAGATTGTGGTGTGTTCATGGTAGCTTGTAGGAGAATCGAACCTTTTGCCACCCATATAATTTGCTCCAGCCATTTTCTACGAAATATTCTAGTAGAGTTTGAGGTGCAGCATCAGGGGAGGCGGGATCTATCACGGAGTTAGGTTGGTCAGAAGAGGTCTAGTGCTGGATATTAGTGGCGAGTAGAGGAAGTACTGTACTAGATGGGCACAAATTAAAGATTTTCAAATTTGTAGTACAGTAGACCATGGTCACTTTTGGACATGTACAATTGGCCTCAAGAACATGTGAACCTTCAAAGCTTCAACCTCTGTACCCGTTATACGTTACGGCAAGTTGAAGCTAGATGCGTAAATACGACTTGTACGATTGCCCTCACCAGCTCAGCGTTACTGGCGTAGGTTGAGCGCGACCATGTTTGCCAGACATTTTTCTGCACTTGCTTTGCTGTCATGCATTCTGAAAACCGTCGACGCCCGTGCGACAGGTTCTGGCCTCGAGCTCGACATCACCGTGACTAGTGGGACATTTCGTGGTGTGGCCAATACAAACGGACCGACAGTTGGTTTGGTATACCGTTCGCTCAACCCCCCGTTGGCTCGTTGCGGTTCAAAGCGCCTCTGCCCATAACACAGTCGTTGCAAGGAATCCAAGATGCCTCGCAATTCGGGGATGCATGCCCTCAGCTTCTGGGCTCCAGCCTCGGCGCAAACATGAGCGAAAATTGCTTAGTACTCAACGTAAGCATTTTAGAAATCCGCAGGACGGCTGATGTACGATTGAAAATGTTTCGTAGGTATGGCGTCCTACAGGAACCGTTGTGGATGCGCGACTTCCTGTGATGGTCTGGTTCTACGTATGTGTCCTCTCGATCTCATTGGGCGTTCACTGCTTATGCCTTTTCGCAGGGAGGGGCGTTTATGATCGGGTTTGGTTTCACCGTTTTATCTCGTTAAGAGTGTCGTTGACTGGTGTGTGGATATGCAGTGCAGCTTCCAATCCCTTATATGATCCTACAAGTAAGTGTCGTGATTTATACAAACGAACATATGCTTGAACCTTGAAGTTCAGGAATCGTCAATTTGAGCGTGACAATGGGAAAACCAATCATTTTCGTGTCTGTGTAAGTTGAAGCAATCGACAGTCAGCCCTTCCTCATATCCATCCTTATTCTCTTAGGAACTATCGCCTGAATACGTTTGGTTTTGTGAGTCATTTCCCGGCAGAAGTGGTCAACGGTCACTCACCTCCATCTGTTGATAGCTGGCGAGTGCCGATGTGCCTCCTGGGGATCTCAATGCGGGCCTTTGGGACCAACGGGCAGCGCTTGTGTTCATCCAAGAAAACATTGTACAGTTTGGAGGCGACCCATCGAAGGTGGGCACCCTAGTCCCCCACTTACTGTAACTGACAGACGCCATCTATAAGGTTACTATATGGGGTCAGGTAACTCTCGTTCATGTTACTCATGATTTTCTCAATGACACTCTATTTCAGTCTGCTGGTGCCGGGAGCGTTGAAGCCCAAATGCTTTATGCAACCGAGCCCAATCTCTTTCGTGCTGTGATTGCGGATTCCTCTACTGGACCATTGTAAGTGAACTCGTAGACAGTTCTGATTTCCCGGCGACTTAGCTAATTCCAGTAAAAACGCCCCATATGCTTGGCAATACGACAAACCTGGGATGCCTTACTCCCGTTTGCTGGCTGCGACAGGTTGTACTGCGGACCTGGTTCAGTAGAGTGTTTGCGACAGGTCCCTTACGAGGTATGCATGGTTCAGAGTCTGTGGGGGAGAGTCAACTGTAGCTGAACGGCCGTGCAAGACACTTCTGAATGTTACTAATACAATGACCGATTCCTCTCTCAACGGCCAGCTGTGGCAGCCGGCGATCGGTCCTGTAGGAAGCTTCGCCCCAGTAAGACCATCACAAAAGATCCTTAGCGGAGACTACCTTCATGTGCCTTACCTTGGCGGGACCAACGTACGTCCTCATCATCGATATACCCTGATCTCACTTATAACCATTGCCTAGCTGAACGAGGGAACAACCTTCAGCGAAACGCTATACAACTTGAGTTTACCTTCCTCTGAGCAAACCGCGGCTTTCAACAGCTGGATGTCCAAGCTTCTCGTGGATAACTCGACGCTCAAGTCTAATATCGTCGCTGGAATCGACAATGTTTTCCCCGTCAACGACACCACGTACGGCGGGCATGGCATACCGGCGACATGCTCTTCGATAGAGCTGAGTCTTGGTACACGGACAATATGTTCCTCGCGCCGAGACGATTCCTCTACGAGCACGGAGCGGAGTTGCAGCCGATGTGGGGGTATTACTTCACTGAGTTTATCCCGGCAATGACCCCATTTTGGGCGGTGAGTCCCGTGTATGAGACTCGGGAGGAATGTCTCTTGTTGATTGTCCCTATGATCTGCAAGTCTACCACGCGTCTGAGTTGTCCCTGATTTTTGGTCCTATCCCTAACTCGGTAGAAGATGACTTTGCAAATCAGATGACCGGGTACTGGATCAGATTCGTCAATGATATGAGTCCCGGCCGTAAGTCATCGATTCCGAAACTTCCTACGATATGATTCCTTTTCTTACGTCTGATCACAAACTTGCATTTAAAAAAAAAGCGGACTGGCCTCGTTATGGATCGTCTTCAAAATATGTGATGCAGCTCATGCGGGACAACATCACACTAGTTCCAGATGGTACGCTTCTCCCTCTACCATTTCCTGTTGCACTGAACGTCTCGTCTACACGCAGACTTCAGCATCGTGAGGACTCAGTATCTCAACTCCCCTGCTGTCCTTGCTGCTTTTGAAAAATGATTGAATCCGTTTCATATGGCTGAAGCTAGCTATGATTGTATGTCGTCTGTCGTGTAGTGAAATCTCCTTGATAAATAACGCCGAAGACCGCTGGTCTTTCATGTACTGGCATTGAGTATACCTGACTCTACTCTTGGTTATCACACTGGAGTTGAGATCGCATCCTAATGCCGCTGGAGTATGATTGTCGTGCGGGCACAACTTTCAACGTCTTGTGCAGCCCCTTTGCGTTGTACTGGACAGTTTCGGCCGCCGTCGATTTGCGATAAACCTTCAAGTATGTTTCAAGGTATCTGTTGTGGTCGTTCTGGACTGAGCGAACGACTGTCGGCCACGGGTTCTTGGGAAAAAGAACACATCCGACAGTGTTGCCCTCGAGCTCCTGCTTCGTCTGTCAGCGGACACCTACACGGAAGTAGTGAATGTATCGATCTCGCTTTCCCTGTCAAAGGGTCTAGGTTGACCGGCTTGATCCCGAAGAATGGCACGGTTCTCGACCCGGGCCTTGTGACTAGTACTAGTACATTGACTACTTTTTTTGGCTAATGTCTTGATCCCGACGCAATTCTCATATGCTTTTTTGGAGTTTGATTATATGCCAGACGCCTGACATACACAATGAGTGACCGAAGTCCTTCTGATGTCTATTCCCAAAGAAAGTAACCAACCGGCCTAGTCCCGTGCTTCTTTCGAGCACAGTTGTCCGGCTTTCTGGTAACAATGCCAGTCATTGGCTTTCATTCGGAATTCCCTCTCGCTCAATCCGGTCCGCGTCCTCGCACGTCACTCCGTTCCCGTTTTAAATTTCACTCCCTTGCCCGTG
>MU124067.1:0-22040 GCA_014904935.1 Melanogaster broomeanus
ACCAGAGATGCGGTCGAAGTTGCAACGGCAATGCTAGAAGACCGGCGATTTTATACGAGGACATGCAATTCCCGCAGAAGCATGAGATTTTATCGTTCAACCTTCATCATCACCCTACTCGGCTCAGTTCACCTCACTGCGATCCAAGGACATGCCACCGTACCTACTCTCAAGACTGAAGAATTAGCATACTCCGGAATGCAGGGAGCAGTCGGAATGTGTTCAGCGGCTGTAAGGATCATCATATTTTTGGATTTACTGCTGACTTCTGAGTTCCTGCAGGTCGAACGCGCTCTCACTTTGATCCAGAAAGGACACATCGACGTCGACAACTCTCTCAGATCTATCAAAGGTGGCAAGTTGTCAGTTACACTTCCGAAGAGTCTCAACAAGTATACCGGAAAGCAAACAAGTGCTCCATACCTCTTCTCGGACCAACTTTGGGGCCGTGCTGTCAGGAGCTACGCACATTCGATCTCAACCAGAGGCGATGATTATATTCATGACATCGTACAGTTGGCTCGTGAGACCATGCAGGGCACAGGTGTGTTGCCACATAGCACCGACGCTGGAAGTGATGAGCCAGAGGAGCTGGATGAACGCGCTTACCTCTGTAAGTGATTTCCTCACTCTCTTAGACATAGCTTATGATTCCTCGTACTAGGATTGCCATTCAGTGTCTTTGATACGTACAACGTCTACTTTTCATCTCACTCCTTTCACTATTTTCCCCACTCCCGAGCCCGTGCAGTTCATATTTTGCTTGCTTGCTGTTGCTGCCTAATTTGTGGCTTTCCCTTGGTCTACTTTTACTTATTTTAATCATGTCGTGCTTTCCCTCCTTTACCCGCTTGTGCCGCTTTTCAAATATACGAAGTTTGCTTCATTCTGACAAGTGACGACCTGCACTGCAAGTGAGAAAAGCAGAAAATAAGTACATTAATTGAAAAATCAGAGATGGACTATGCTTATTTAAGGTGAATGTTGTGTCCTCCTTACCTTCCTCGTCCAAGCAGAATTAGTGAGAAAAAGGACGCTAAAAGACGAAAAAGAACACATTGGATTTTGCTGATGTTGCAACTCCATACTGCCAGTGACTCGGACCACCCTCACGACATGAAGGAATCCATAAGCAAACGGCTTGCAGCTGAAAAGAAGTTCCTCCTCCAAGCACTACGTCTTCAGCACAAATTTGAAAATGAAACACGGTGGTTGACTATTGGCTCCCCAAGTCCTGCATATGAGGGGTCCATCCGGAGTGGCTCTGATGTAGGTCACGGACTCGGAGTAGTGTATCCGCGCGTTTTCCGTGCTCATATGTCTGCTAGCTTCCGGATATGTCCATTTCCAGTAAAACGACCGTATTTGGTTCTACGACGTCGGACTCTGTGACAAGAGGTCCATATGGTTGGAGCGTTGAACACTATAGCGAGTGGGTCAAACGACACGATATTTTGAAGACACGAGTATGCGCAAGACCCCGTTATGTGCTTCTAACCTGACCTTTGAACAATGCTGTCAGCTGGAACAAGTAAACAAACTGCTCCAAGAGGTCGTCGAGTTAACCTCAGAATGCTATGAGGACACCGGTTACCGTGGATTTTGCGAATGGGCTAAGGTATTGTGATATATTGATACTGCACAATTTGCACCCTCAAGCTCGCTGAAGAAATCCTTTGACCTGTACGCACCCATGTGCGATTCCATCTTAGCAGCCTCTGCGTTTGGCGCTGGTATCACATACACAGCGGTGTTCAGGTATTATATTTTCATTTAGCATCATATCATTTTTTTCACCGAGCTCTACAGTGCGATCTGGGGTAACCTCAGTCTTATATGTTGGGCATTCAATTTATTCGGCGCCAGTTGCATCATTTCCCTTTTTGTCCGATCGTCACTCCTCTGGTGCTCCCGGGATCCCAGCACCCGAGCGCAGTCAGCAGTGGAGCAAAATCTTCACACTGCTTACCCAAAACAATTACAAATCTTTCCTGCGAATTTGCGACCTGGTCCTGGTGTTCGTGGTATTCCTCGCATTCGCCACACAGGCGGCCGCTAGATTCTTTTTGAACGTCACGTTGCTACACTCATCAAGTTCGGCCACTGATGGGGAATTCACTATGGGCCTTGTGCCTAGTACCACTCTATCACTGGGCACTGGAGCGCTGGGTGTGCTTGCCTCGTCGGGCATCTTCATTCTTGACTGGATGGCGTGTGAATCGAGGAATGTCAGGAAGCCCGATTCAGTGGATACAGAGGAGTTTTTCTTGTGATTAAGATTGTCCACGTGGACGTTGCACAACATGGGTGCCGTCCTTCACTATGACTACGGTGCTCGCTCTTGTGTTGTTCTCGCTCCCATATGCCGCTTATTGTTTATGTCCGTAATGTGTATTCGTTGAGCGCTGGCTGAGAATAATATGAAATGTTGGCCTCGTTACTTACTTTCAAACATAACCAGACCTACATCAAACTGAAAAGAGACGATGCATTCCAAACTGAAGAACCCCCCTAAAGCCCGTATCGACATCCGTCCTCTTGGGTACCCACTGACATGACCTGGCATAACCCTTGAGAATTCCCTAACACCAGTGATGGCCACACCTTTTAATGGGCCTGATACGTGCAAACTACTTACCTCACGGACAGAACGGATCTCGTGAGACGCTCAGGACAAGCGTTACGCATGTGTCGCGTGTTCCTGCGGAGCATATCGTGATCTATCAACCAACAGCTGCGCGGACCCAGAATGGAAGGATGAAGAGAGGGAAAAGACCTTTTGCGAGAGCACGCCCACGTTGTTACAAGTGATCCATAGTAGTTTAATGAGAAGAGACCCTCCAAGTTCGCGGAGTGGCAGAGCATGAAGGATGAGTGCGCCGTGAGGGTGGATGAACAACTCCATCATTATGTTAGCAACGGAACGTGGTCTTTATTTGGGTGGATGTTAGACATCAAATTTCATCTCCGCTTATTTGCATTTCTCCTCATTACATTTCACCGTCTCATCATTATGATGGACACACTTGACCTATATAAAGCTCACATCATTCCTCCGGTCATAGGGTACGTTTTATTAGCCTGCGGATTAGCCCTGGGTATAG
Organism: Melanogaster broomeanus; assembly: GCA_014904935.1. Classification (NCBI taxonomy): domain Eukaryota; kingdom Fungi; phylum Basidiomycota; class Agaricomycetes; order Boletales; family Melanogastraceae; genus Melanogaster; species Melanogaster broomeanus. Next base: position 3,105 of record MU124067.1, read on the forward strand.
GGATCATACTCTATATAAACCGAGTCTTTCTACGTAGTTTACTTTTTCCTCACGTTTAGAATAGTTATTCATCGCCTAGAACTATAGGAATTCACTTCGAGTTCTTGTCTTTGGGTGTGCCCTAACATTATTCTAAATGTGCTCACTCGACCTTTATTCCTTTGTTCTCGCTATCAAGCCCGACTAGCAACCTTCTTGCTCGTCGCGATCTAGTTCACTAGGTTTCTTTACAGCACTCCGCACTTCGCGTTGAGCTCGCCGTCTCATCCGTTCTTGTACCCGCACTCAGTTGACGAAAGGGCTCTGGCCTGAGTAATTGACACTCGCGTCCACTTCCCTTTCCTTGCTATGGAACAGCTACGGGGATACGTTCCCTACCCCGTAGATGACAACCGCTCTCGCCATGCCTCACCGTTAACCGTGGCTGGCGTTCCTTTACCGACGTCGCCTACTACCGTCCACCCGCAGCCTTACCAACCATGCTTCGACCGTGCGTACGTAGACTACAGGATGTACGAAGTTTGGTACGACGCCTTTCAGCGTAATCCCGCTACGGCAGGACCACCACCTCGTCCTCGTTCTCGTGCTCCTACTACCCCTCGTCCGCTACCGCCTATCCCAGGTCCTCGTCCCATGAGGCCTATCGTCAATATCCCAACTACGGCTATGCCACCCCGTCTAGGAAAATCCCTCGCTGCAAAGCCTGCGGAATACGATGGTGACAAGGCGAAGTTCGTACAGTGGTGGCGAACGGTCGGACTCTACCTCGCTGGGTTTGACGTCGAACCAAACGACGCCCAGAAGACTCTCATTGTACTTTTGTACATGCGCGGCGTTAACGCTGCAGGACGCTTCGCAGACCTATGGGTCATGCAAGCAACCGTGAACCGCAACAAGACGTTCGACGAGTTCACGGAAGAACTTCTCAAGAACTTCCAGCCCGTCGCCCTTAAGCAAGAGGCTGAGAAGAAGCTCCTATCCCTTCGTCAAGGGAAGGAAACGGTTGAGGACTTCCTGGTGAAGATCAACCAACTGCTCATCGAGGCCGACTATAACATCTACACCCATGGTCGGTTACTCGTCAACATCCTCCGTAATGGTGTCCGCAACGAGGTCGTCGAATTCGTCGAACGATCGCAACCGATGACTCTCAAGTTGGAGTCGTTCACAGTCTGGTCGTCAGCCCTCATTGAGGCAGAGCAGACTCTCCGCGAGATCGAGAACCGGAAGCACGTTGCGCGACCGTTTATCTCTCAACCCTACCGCCAACAGCCGTTTCAGGCGCAGCATGCTGCTGCACCAACAGCAGACAAACCAACCTCTGTGAATGCGCCAGCGGCTGGTACGTTCGGTGGTGCGGGGATTCCGATGGATATCGGAAAAGCTCGCGCCGAAGGAAAGTGCTTCCGATGCGGCAAGCCATGGCCATGTGCGGAACACTTCAAACCCGCTCCAAGACGGATGCGGATGACAACCTTCAAAGGCGTCAAGATTTGCTACCAATCTGACGAAGAACTCTACGAGATGATGAAGTCCGTAGAAGAGAGAGAAGCGAAGTTGGGCAAAGAAGTAGCCCAACAGGGTTTTGGAACAGGGGCGTAGATTGCCGACTACCCACCCCTCAACAGTCGTCGTGTACAGGACTTGTAAGTAGCGTAGATCGCTATGTTAATAAATTTTCAGTTCTTCCTGTACACGATGGCGAGGCAACAAGTGAGACACCAGTCAGTAAGCCAACCCGAGTAACGATCTTACAGCGTCCGGTGACGCGTAAGAGTGCAGCGAAAGGGGGTAAGTCCTCGGAACCATGTGGGGAGATGCCTCAAAAGCAAATCCAGGGGAATGGAGCCTCTGTATGCCCAAGCGTACAAGCAATCAAGAGTCCCTCCACCGGTCAGAGTGACTGAAATTGGCTGAACACCGTGGATCCTTGGACTATACGATGGATAAGCAAGGTCGTCCGGGAGAAAGGGGACGATCGAGCCTTAACACATCTACGATCTTTCGTCCATGACACCCGTCGTGGCGAGGTCAACTCATCCTTAATCACGGATCTTCGACGGATGTCCCCCGATGAAACCTATTTCATCCTACGGGATTTACAAAGCAAACCTCGCTTTACTCGATGCGTTCAGGCATCTCGCGATAGCCTCGAACTACCTGTGTCTCTGGTCACGTCGGACCAGAAGACAATCAAAACAACGGCCCTGATTGACTCCGGTTGTACTGGATCATCTGTGGATCGTTCCTTCGTCGAGAAACATGGGTTGTTTATGCATCCGCTTCCAAGACCCATAGCCATTTACAACGCCGACAGTTCCACCAATATGGATGGCGTGATAACACACTTCATTACCATTGAATTGTGTGTTCTTGATCACAAAGAACAAATTGCGCTGGCCATCACAAACCTTGGCGTCAATGCCATCTTCTTGGGACATGATTGGTTGCGGAAACATAATCCCACAATCAACTGGATCACAGGTCGCATCAACTTCCGATGTGATCATGACCATGTACCCGGGTTGATCGATGTAGACGATGACGATGAAGATGACTTCTGCGTCAGACGCTCGGAAGGCGAACGTCTTTTTGCTATTGATATTCGCTATCATGAAAACGTGGCCACCAACATAGCCGCTGAAGCAAATCTCAAAAAGAAAAAGACCTTCGAAGAAACAGTTCCAGAGTGCTATCATGAGTATAGAGATGTGTTTGCCAAAGAAAATTTTGACGAACTTCCTCCTCGGAAACCATGGGACCATGCCATCGAGTTACTACCGGGTGACCACGTCGTTGATTGTAAAACCTATAATCTATCCCCGGAAGAACAGAAAGAACTCGATGCATTCCTCGAAGAAAATCTTATGAGTGGACGTATACGCCCTTCCAAGTCTTCCTTCGCTTCGGCATTCTTCTTTGTAAAGAAGAAGGATGGACGATTGAGACCCATGCAAGATTATCGTAAACTAAACGATATCACCCTCAAAAACCGTTATCCATTACCGCTCATATCCGAGCTAGTGGACAAACTGAAATCCGCTTCATACTTTATGAAGCTGGATATTCGCTGGGGTTACAACAACATACGGATCGTCGAGGGAGACGAATGGAAAGCCGCTTTCCGAACGAATCGGGGGTTATATGAACCCTTGGTCATGTTCTTCGGTCTCACGAATTCACCCGCTACATTCCAAACGATGATGAACGACCTCTATCGGGATCTCATCAATCGTGGTGTTGTTGTCATTTATATGGACGACATCATGATATTCACGAAAACGTTGGATGAACATCGTCGGGTGGTTGCCGAAGTATTGCAAATTCTACATGATAACAAATTATACTTGAAACACGAGAAATGCGACTTTGAGCAAAGTGAGACTGAATACCTCGGCCTCATAGTCTCGCACAATACTGTGAAGATGGATCCGATTAAAGTCAAGGCTATCATGGATTGGCCGGTTCCTAAGTCAAAGAAGGAAGTCCGGTCCTTCCTTGGTTTCCTAAACTTTTATCGTCGATTCGTCAAGGGTTTTGCGCAGATTGCTCGTCCCCTGAACAAACTCACCTCCGTCAATGTTGAGTTCACTTGGGGTGCCGATCAACAACTTGCGTTTGACGGTTTGAAGGTTACGCTGTCATCCGCGCCCGTCCTGGCAATGCCCCATGACGATAAGCCGTTCCGTGTCGAAACGGATGGCTCCGGTATTGGCATCGGCGCAATCCTGTCCCAACGTCATGAGGATCTCTGGCGTCCTGTCGCGTATTTGTCCTGCTCGCTTAATGATGCAGAACGGAATTATCATGCGGCGGATCTGGAGATGTTGGCCATCGTGGCAGCCTTTAAGGAATGGCGGCATTATCTTCTGGGGGCATCGCATCACGTTGAGGTGTTGACGGATCATCAGAACCTTGCGTTCTTCCATCATCCTCAGGACCTCTCGCGTCGTCAGGCCCGTTGGCAGCAATTCCTGTCGGAGTTCGACTTCTCCTTGACGCATCGTCCTGGTCGTTCGAACCCTGCAGACCCTCTGTCCCGGAGGCCAGATCATGGGGAGGGGGTGGAGTCTGATAACACAGCTCAAACCCTTCTTCCGCCGTCACTTTTCGTCAATGCGTCGTCCTTCTCGTCTGTTGAAGACAATGTCAAAAGTCTACAATACAAACGAGAACATTTTGCACAAGTCGGACTATCGAAATCCGACTCACTATGGAGCGAAAACGAGGGTATCGCGTACTGGCGAGACCTCTTATACATCCCAAAAGACGACAAGTTGAGAGAGCGCATCATCCGCGAAAACCATGATCATCCAATCGCTGGTCATCCCGGAATCCGTCGTACTCGTGATCTCATCATGACGAAGTACTATTGGCCCACGATACGCAAGGATATTGAACGATATGTCAAAGGATGCGATGTTTGTCAGAAAGTCAAAGCCAAAACAATGACCACGACAACTCCTCTGAATCCCCTTCCCATCCCGCGAAATCCTTGGGAAGAAATCAGTATCGATATCATCGGGCCACTACCAGAGTCCAACGGTAAAGATGCAATCCTGGTCGTCATAGATCGTTTCAGCAAAATGATACATGCTTTCCCCGTTACAACCACCATAACGGCGGCTGGAGTGGCGACGATCTACCGCGACCACATCTTCAAACTTCATGGGACTCCCAGACGGGTCATATCGGATCGAGGATCTCAATTCGTTTCCTCCTTCATGCGTGACCTTTACACATTGCTGAAGATTGAAGCAAATCCCTCCACTGCGTATCATCCTCAGACAGATGGACAAACGGAACGAATGAATCGCGAGTTAGAACAATACTTGCGAATTTACGTCAATCATCGTCAAACGGATTGGACCGACTGGTTAGCTATCGCGGAATTCTCACACAATCAGAAAACATCCTCGGCTACCGGTTTCTCCCCGTTCATCCTCAATTACGGACAACAACCATTGATTTCAACGGAATGACGCAAAGATGTCAGAAATGACTCGGCCGCTTCGTTCGTTGAAAGTCTAAAGGAAACGCAACAACAAGCGCGGAACTCTTTGGAGCATGCCGCAGCGGACATGAAACGTTTTCATGATCGACATGCAGGAAAACGAAAAGAGTACTCCCCAGGAGACCTCGTCTTACTCGAAGCCACAAACCTTCGTTCGGATCGTCCAGCAAAGAAATTGGACGATAAACGTTACGGACCCTTCAAAGTTATCAAACAAGTTGGTCCCGGAGCATACGAATTGAAGTTAGACAAATCGTGGAAGAAGATTCACCCTGTCTTCAACGAATGCCTCTTGTGGCCGTACATTAAAGGAGAGTTTCCGTCGCAGAAGACACCTCCGCCACCTCCTCCAGATGTCATAGGACAAGTCGAAGAACAGGAAATCGAACAAGTCTTGGACTCCCGAAAACGACGTGACTCCATTGAATACCTCGTTCATTGGAAGGGATTCCCTAGGGAAGACCGAGAATGGCTGAAGGGAAAATCTCTCGACAACGCAAGGGAACTCGTAACAGAATTTCATCGCCGCCATCCGCTCGCTCCCCGACCTACTCCACGCCTAGTCCTTCGTGGTCCTCGGCCTCCTGAGTCAACGCCCGTTCAGATAGCGTCCATCGTGGAGTTAACGGATGAAGTACCAAGCCCTGTCACCACCTTTGTTGCTCCTCCAGCTCCGTTTATTGCTCGGGTCGGACACGCCATCGACGCTATACGTCGGGAAACGTGCTCTTGTCCTATTTGTCTTCGCCTCCCGCTCCCACCTCCTTCGGGTATATTCGCGACGGACGAATTCCGTTCCTTTTGTGCAGGCCTCAACAGATTGCCCGAACACATGTTCGAGTTTCCTCTGTTTGCTGAGGACATCAAACCATAGGAGGGAGGTAATGTTAGACATCAAATTTCATCTCCGCTTATTTGCATTTCTCCTCATTACATTTCACCGTCTCATCATTATGATGGACACACTTGACCTATATAAAGCTCACATCATTCCTCCGGTCATAGGGTACGTTTTATTAGCCTGCGGATTAGCCCTGGGTATAGGGATCATACTCTATATAAACCGAGTCTTTCTACGTAGTTTACTTTTTTCTCACGTTTAGAATAGTTATTCATCGCCTAGAACTATAGGAATTCACTTCGAGTTCTTGTCTTTGGGTGTGCCCTAACAGTGGACAAATTAATTTCTGGCTTATCTGCACACACAAGGACTTGCTACACTCGTCGATGAGTACATCATTTGGCTCCACTGCTGCCTTATCGAGTGACTGGCGACCTTGACCAATTTCCACGCTTGACGCCCTTGTGCAAGCTCTGCTAAGACTCTAGGAGAGCCGGGACCTTCTACCTTCTTTGACGAGCTCCTAACTCCAACACCAGGTTTGGTCAGCCACCTCATTTATCGAACGGCTTCACGTCCCCCAAAACGCGTCACCCTCGTTCTTTTTCATACTCACCCATGGAGGAAGCTTAAGAGCGATCCCATGATGTCCAGCAGCTCGCTCAGAGTCCCACGCCTCATTCCAGACTGGCATGTGACGGGTGAAATAGAGGCCCGCAAGCGTAAAGGATGAACCGTGCAGTATTAAGAACACCAGGAGGCAGGCTATTGAAAGAAACAGCATTGCAAGAAGCAGCACACGATGAAGCAAACGTGAGCCATCGCGCCGATCTTCACAGCCTACTAGAACGAAATGAAAGGCCAAAGACGCTCTCCACAGGGTCCTGCCACGGCCAGAGACATGCACGCAAACACCGACATAGATGAAGTGCTGTGAACGCTGCATAAACCTCAAGACTCGAAACAATACGTCAACATTGTACACTGCTAAAGAAGCAACTTTTCATTGCTCGACAAGGGCTTAATACCAGGGTCTGTGATGAAGACTCACCGCGTACAGGAAGTCCTGTGACCGCATTGAGCCAAGGGCTGTTGCTCCTGCCAAGCGCTCCGATAACTCATGCGAACCAGTCATCGATTGAGTGGAGAATGCCAGAGAATTAGATTTCGAACGAAAGGGAAACCTTCCGAAGACGAAATAATAGCAACTGGATTGGGAGTCGCCGTGAGGCATGTTAAAAATCGTGCTGCCAAAGTCACATACGGTGCCGCATGCAATGAATCAGATATTTCTAATGGCAAAAATGGGGGACGAGCAACAGAACATCAAAAGGCCCCACAGCGGCCATCGATCACACATGTATGGGCGTTTTTCCACCAGCCAGCCTTCTGAATTTCGCGTGATCTGAATTGAAGGGTGATTAATGACCAGTAGACATCAAAATTATCGATAGAGGAGCCCTTGGTGCCCGCAAACCCACGTGTGCAGTCGAGAAGTAATAGGGAATAGGAGCCATCGAAATCATCTTCGCTTAGCTTCCTGGGCCTGCACTTTTGACTGTGCGAGTAGGTCCTTCTGCTGTTCAGCCAAGATCCTCCGTTTGTTGAAATACTCGATCTGGTACAAATCAGTAAAGAGTGGGAGACATCAAAGTAGTCACAAAGAGAGTATCATATTGACTCACCCAACTTTTGGCGCAATTCTCTTCATACCGGGAGTTCTCCTTTGCGCATGCACTACCCTCCTTCCCAGCTTCTAGAACTGCGACGCGGTCTAGGCACTCAAAGTACAGGTCTCTGCTTTCCCAACATTGTTTCCTGTCCTGCCTAGTAACGGCGGAAACTTCTGGCTTTGAACTGCTGAACCAGCCCATCAGTCCTTGCGTTAAGAAGCAGAAACTTGAATGTGAATGTTGTAACTTGGAGCCTGTTCTCAACCTGCGAAAAAAATGGTGGGCGGCGCTGGATGTGGGAAGAAAGTCCCACGGTATAATACGTCAGCTGCACAGCCGCAATATTGAAGTGCTAGAAACCCCAAACCACACGACAAGAATTCGCGTCCGGGACGAGTGTTCGCCTCTTTCCTTTACTACAGAGGCCTTGATTGAAATCGTGGACGATGTTTACTGTGCTATAACATTATCATACGACATGGCTTCACCATCTTCGCAAGCCTCGACACCAGTCCATTTACACCCCCTCTCAGTGGACGAACTTCCTTCGTCCCGAACACGCAGAACGCGTGCAATCGCCCAGGATTCAGCGGAGATACCATCATCGAAGCCACAGAATAACTACTTTACTCTCAAAGCCCAGTTCGAGAAGCTCGGTGATGCAGAGACGGATGGCACTACGACCACCATCTCAAGTAACAACAGTACAAGTCAACCTCGGCCGAATTGGGACGGCAGCGTCCGCGGATACCGGCCATCCGATGAACGCGGCTCATTCAGCGAGGAACCTAGTGTAGTACGGAGAACCTCCACCACGTCGCTTACTGCGATCTGGCGAGGGTCTCCACGCCCCGTACATTCACAGGCGCCTCGTTTCGTGGTCGCTCCATCGTACGATACCAAGTATTTGAGTCCGCCCAGTCCGGTTGCACGGTCTACTACTTCACAGTTTCTCTCTCAAGGAGGGTCTCCAGAGCCTCCATCACATACCGCGGCACAGGTACTGGCCCACAAATGGCACGATTACTCGGACGAGGCCATCCAATCCGCGATATCGAGACTGAGCAATGTGGAGTCACCATATGACGCAGATAATCATCCATATCACACAGCTCTACGCATCCTATCTTCCGCACTGAATAACTTATCGCGCGTCCGGTTGGAGCTGGAAGAAAGTCGGAGACTTTTGGAGGAAACACACGCCGCCAGTAAACAGAGAGCGTACACTTTGCTGGAGGAACTTCATCCCTCTGAACGAGATATTGCACGGCGGGTCATACAATCAATCTTTACAGACGACGATGAACGACGACATCACGTCGAGCGCCAGCAAAGTTTTTCGGTATGCAAACTGTTGCTGAATACTGAACCCACCCGGATGTATTCAACTGACGCGCCTAAATGCAGTCCCTGAAAACATCTCTAACAGAGGCTCTCGAGGACCACGTTCCGCTACCTCAGAGCGTGCCAGCTGACGAAGATGCCACGCCATCTGCATCTACATTCACCGTTGCTTCGAAACGTGCAACGCATGAGGAGTCACGGCATGGTAGCGCCAACGCCAACGATGCACCGGTGGCATCGGTGCGCTTAAACGAGGCCCCAGCGCCATCGCAGACCGAAACACCAATTGACGATATAAACAAAGCTTCTAATAGCCATATACATCACACGAAGCATGATAAGGCTTCCCTTGGTGAATGGATGGGAACCTGGTTACACAGAGGAAAACCAAAGCAGCACCGAGGCGTTCCAGTTCTTGCAATCAGGGACGAAGCTGCCAGCAAGGAATCTTCACGTGACCCCTCACCGAATTCCGACGCAGCTCAGCGTGCTCCCCGCCGCAAGGCTGGGAAAAGTGTCTTTGAGACACTGGGAATATCCGTATTAAACCCAACGGCACCGACTCCTGCGACCTCCAAGCAGCGAAATCTAGTCAGATCGGTCCCCAGTCTCGCGCCCTCGGTAGAAGATGCTAAACCTGCAGCACCGCCCCCCACCACCAGCACGATGCCGCTGTCGACTCCGTCAGCACCTCAGCTTGCTACCTCTTCTGATTCTTTTGAATCAAAAACCGAAACCTTTACGTTGCACCCCTCACTCGCAGAGGACAAGCATCTTCCGCAAGGATCTTCTCTCAGAGCAATTGCGCATGCTACACGCGTCATGACCTCTGATCCGGGAAGCATTCTAGTGGACCAGGGCCGCGAAGCTGGTCCCTTGGTCCAGAAGCTTGCTCTTGAACTTGTGAAACATGCCCGGGACGAGCATATTCTCTTCCGTGAAGTGTCCAGACCTAGGGAGCGCAAGGAGCGCAAGGAGAGCAAGGAGGGTCGTGCAGAAGTGGGCCATCAGGTCGTCGCTCGAGCGACCCTCAGTCCCGTTGAAGGGACCGCTGCCACCGAGTCCCTCTCGCGAGCCCTTATCGCTCAAGGGCAGGTGGTACATAAGTCAAAATCTCGGACTGGGGGCCTTATGGCTGCTTCTTTCACATCACCCATCCTCAGCGCTTTAATGCCACGACCGCAAAGGAAGCCGTCAACTGGGCCGGAGGGTGCCTTCAGAACCAACATAGACCAGGGATCGGCTACCATGCGACAGCAAGCCAACGTTATCGTTCCACAGCCTACAGCTAACAAGCCTGGTTCGGTTCCCTTGGAGTCTATCATCCCTGCGATAGCTAAGCCCCCGACACAGTACCTTTCGCGCAGATACACCCCTCTAACAGCTCTAGATTTCCACTTCACCATGCCTCTCCCTAATACCGCTTCCCGATTCAATGTCTACCATGACGATGAAAGCCACCAGCATCTAACAGATCGCTATGGGTTCATCTACGATGTATCTCAGTACGATGTCTTATTGCTCACAAGAGCGAAGGAATGTGGAAATACTGCGCCCGCTTGTCTCACTGGCGTCAAGATTGCCGATCGGAAGGAGAACAATTCCTGGTCTGACGAGGAAGCCGAGGCGCAAACAAATTTGATTCACGTTACAAAGGGACCCTGCGAGTGCGATGGACTTGGTTCGTCTCCTCCTGCTGGTACACCAGACGCGTCCAGTAGTAAATCCGTGTCGTCGTCGTCGCCGTCACCTCCCGCTGAGAGTAGTGCCCACTCATCACTCAAGCCTCGTGGCACCTCACCCGGGCCTTCTCGGAGCAGGCGCCGTTCCGCCACGGTCTCCTCACCAAATGCGCCTTCACCTCCGGTATCTGCGCACGTATCTAGTCCTACATCCGTTCTTACCGTCAGCGGCAGCACCCCACGACACGTATGCGCGAATACGATCCGCCATCTTCTGGAAGACCTCACCAAGATCCATGACGAGCTACAAACCGCCAAGCGCAAGGAGTGGGACGCCTTCGTCAAGCAGCGTGCCAAAGTCAAGGTCGCAGCGAAGTCCACTCTACCCACTGCAGCAAACGCATCTTCGATTGGGGGAGCGGCCGCGCTTCTCGGCCTTGGAACGACGGACGAGGAGGAAGAGCTGGCGCATACAGAGGGTTTGATTGGGTTTGCGCAGCTTGGACTGTCGTCAAACAGGGATGAAAGGAAGGAGTTTGATAAGCTAGTAAGAGGGGGAATACCACTTGCTTATAGGTCGAAACTGTGGATGGAGTGCAGTGGCGGTCTGGAGATGAGGGAGCCGGGGCTGTTTGGGGATCTGTTGACTCAGGTTGATACCCTTGAGCTGGTGACGACCGAGATTGAGAAAGATGTGGGGAGGACGATGCCTTTGAATGTTTTCTTTGGAGGCGACGGTGCTGGCGTACATAAGCTTCGCAGGGTCTTGACGGCGTACAGTCGGTAAGGATGCCTGCTCGTCGTGACCGGCTTTGTTATTTACTTTCATACCTGCCCAGCCGCAACATTGCCGTTGGCTACTGTCAGGGCATGAACCTCGTCACGTCGACTCTACTGTTGGTTCATGCGGATGAAGAAGAAGCATTCTGGGTGCTGTCAGCTATCATTGAGCGGATACTGCCAGAAGACTTCTTTTCTCCTTCGCTTCTTCCCTCTCGTGCATGCCCTCTTGTTCTGTTGGACTATGTACAGGAACTCCTTCCCAAGTTGCACACGCACCTAACCAATCTCAGTGTTGACCTCGGCGCTATCTGCTTCTCGTGGTTCCTATCCCTCTTTACAGATTGCTTGCCCATAGAGGTATGTCCTCGCCCCAACATATACATGGACGCTGATTTCAAATTCTCTGCGCCAGACATTATTTAGAGTATGGGACGTCTTCCTCGTAGATGGCTTAGATGTGCTATTCCGCATTGCACTCGGGATCCTTCGCAACAACGAACAAGAATTGCTTCAATGCGAGTCTATATCTGCAGTCTATGTCGCGTTGGAGAACTTGCCCACGCGGATGTGGCAGCCTGATAAGCTCTTGCAGGTGAGCCTTCTCCCTCGTACCTATGACCTTTCGCTCATCCGGGCCCTCTCTTCTCCTGGACCAGCTCGAGCTCGAGCTCCGGTCGTGGGTCACACACACTGACCTCGCGAAACGCCGCGAAGCACATGTTGCCGCATTGCGAGAACTTATGTCTTAGACAAACATTATTGGACTCTCCTAGCTTTCCTCTCATCCTTTTTCGTTATTCTAGAGCAGATAAACTTCATGCGGACTTCCGTGAAAAGCACATCGTCAATTGCATCGCATCACCCACATACGTATTATCGTACATTTAGTAGATCCCTAAAATCAAGCTTGAAGTCGTTGCTGAATACCATCGGTATATGCATCGGTACCACTGGCTCTTGTTCCTTGGGGACAGATCTCAAAACCATTAGAAACTCAAAGGGTGACCGCGAAATCTCAAGCGGACCTTTAAAACCTCGAACAGCTTTGGTTATCGTGATTCGTGACGTACATGTTCACTGACCAGGGTTCGCACGACAACACACCTTTTGAGTGCATCGCTACGTACTCTTCGCACATGCTTGTTCAGTACTCCAGTATTGGCGCGCTTCTATGAGTAATATCACTGGTTTTGTTGGAGATAAAAGGGCCCATCCGTTTCGTTCGGATGCGATCACACCAAGCTACTAGTGTGGGCCTCCTCCCACTCCTTGAGCTCCTGCCCGTCATTGCACATAACATGTCTTTCACATCTACAGGATCACGGTCTGCCATGTCGGCTTTGCAGGAGCCAAACCGACAAGAGGTCCGCCACTTCCTATTCACTAGTGCTGCCCACCCCCTCCTCTAACATCACGGTGCAGATAGAACGGGAAATCGTAAAACTCAAAGAAGATTCAGCGAGAGATGTCCGACGTCAGCTCGAGCAACAACATTTGGCAGAATCTGAGGCCAAGGTAGAAGAGGTGCGTATTGGCCCTTGACAAGGCGGATCCTTAGTCTGCCTTGAGCTAACCATCACTCGAAAACTAGGCCATCGACAAAGCGACCGACAAGGTCCTTTCACCAACAATAGAGGCAAATGCGGCTCCTGTGCTAAACCTAGCAGGACAGGTGAGAGCACCGTGACAGTCTCCTTGGATTGTATGCAGCGTCGCCTAAACTCTAACGTTCTGAAAGGAGATAGAGGCCATCATCAACGATAGCGCTGCAAATGTCGAAGACCTGAAAGACGACCTTCATACACTAAAGGAACGACTAACTAGTACGTAAGAGAAGGCGTAGTGCCGGGGGTAATTCAACGCTTTTATGAACATGACAGAGTGCACGTGAGTGGGTCATATTATCAACGACGTTATGCGTGCTTATCCTGGTTGCTATGATTCACAGGGTGCGTCTCTTGTATGTGATCGGACTATTCATTGGATATGTTGTGGCTCCTTGATATCAATTTGGGTGACGGTCATGTTCTACCAGATAGCCGTTTCCCTGCATGAATAGCTGTGCGGCTAATAGACCCCTAAGAGTTGAGCTGCAGTTATTGACAGAAGTGCCTTAGATTAAGTTCCCTTCTATCTTAGGTCCCCAAACATCCTGAACATCTCCGATCTCGACTAAGCACCACTTCAACAAGGCGTCTGTCGCCTTCATGCCTGGGCTTTACCCAGTTGTCTTTACATCGATATCATGGCAGAATAGGCAAATTTGTAAAACCTTTCCGTTACATGTGCCCTTCGAGATGTCGCAAAGATAAAGCCAATTATAGAACAATGCGCGATGAAGCCGCGTAGATACAACTTGGACAAAACAAGAGTTACCGTAACGCGCTGGAAACTGAATGTGGGTATTCCAAGCTTAAGATGTGCAGTTTGCGCATGGAATTCAGCTGTTGGGGGACTATTGGAGTTTATAATCATTTGGGGAATCTCAACGACCATGCGTGGCAAGGTGACTTCTCAGACATCCTCAGTTATGTGGTCAGTCATCTCTTAGTGAGAGCACTCGCAAAATTTATACATTGCCGCATCATAAGTACATATTCCAAGTAAGACGAACGTGGATCGCCCTTGGAGAACGGTTCAGAGTTACTGTGCGCAAAGATACGAATGACATTCGCTTCGCCTCTCATTCAGCGTCATTACTTGGAAGAGCTACTAGACTTGGAGGTAGTTCCGCTGGGAGACGTGTACTGGGAGTGCCCAGAACCGGTGTTGTAGTAGGTCGAACCATTGGGGTTACTGTAGTAGTAGCTCCCGTCGCTGTCAAAAGACGTTGTTTTTTTCAAAGGTAATCAGCAGCAAGAGAGAATCCTACTTATTAGAGTAGTGATAGCCAGTTCCAGAACTGCCATAATCGCGAGCGCAGTAGTGATTGCCCTATCGCGAAACATTAGCTCAACCACGCGAAGGAACGATCGCATGCCAGTGGGCTCACTTGACTGTTGGTGCCACTGCCGGTGTAGGTGTAGCCTCCACTGTTGCTGTTGCTGCTCTTGCTAGGCATGATGTATGATTGTGAGAAGAGAATTTCTGTATATGTTTATGCAGAGAAGGTGGTGGAGAAAGGACGTCGAATGACTGCACCCCTTTATACCTCCACGATTTGTTATTCTTTGTTTTGGGAGGAGTGGCTGAAAAGGACAGTAAGCTGTGGCTGTATCATGATACAACACGTTGGAACTCCAACAGTATACGTCTTCTACTTCAAGTTTACCTCGAGTACTTTTTGGTGAATGAAGTCATTCCAGTCGAAGCTCGGGCATCGGGTGCCAACCTTGGTTCCTTCGCCGTCGCATGGACGTCGCAGACAATAGCTCCGACATCACGCAGTGCGGCACAAATCCCTCAGTTCCGTAGGTATGTATATCTATACTCGCTCTCCTCCTCCTGGGGTCGGGGAAGCTGCCTGTATGATTTTGAAGATAAGTCGCCAAGGCCCAAATGGTATCATAAGATCCAGGTGAGATTCAATCGAGACTTCGAAAGACAACTTACCTTCGGTAGATCACAATTTCCCATCAGAATGAGAAGACGGAAGGAGAGATTTTCCCCCATAACTAGCCCGGCCGCCAAGTCAAATTATTGCGGAAAGAAAGGGCATGTGTTTCAGAGATGCAGCCCTGTCGATTCCCCGACTCATCTGCAGAATCTTTCGATGTGCCATGGGGACCTGATGCATGATGCATGAACGATGATCGAGACTCGAAGCCAGAGCAGAGTGTGACGTGGGTCTGGGAGTTGTGTGAATTACCAACAAAGCAACCAATAAGCACTTAGCGCTTAGCTGTCAACGCATCAACAAGCGCCTTATTATTGTTATGTACAACATGCACCACAGCTGTCTTCCATTCATGCCGTGCATCTTGACCTGTCAACTGCACAGCGCAATCATCCGCATGTTTCTATGATGTTCGATCGTCGGAGTCAGGGGTTCGCACTCTCTGATGGTTTTCAGCCCAGGCAGATATAATGGGTCCGGCCTTGCTTTTCCTGTGCGTGTTGTTGGGGAACCTCTCCACGAGGCAGAAGTTTCTTTATCATTACGGTGCTTTTCCCTAGAAATCAAGGGAAGTACTAGTACATACACGCCCCAGCCATACCATTTGCGGGTGGGTGGACCGGAAGTTCATAAGTTCTCGGTGCTCCCAGTTCCTCATCCATAAGACTAGCTACTCGGGCTGTTCCTATCCTAATTGTTTTGTCGAAGTTGTAGGTCTGCTCGCTTTCCAGTTTAGGCGTTCATGGTCGGAATCATTGATGTTGAAATATGCAGATACAGTGCTTGGTACTATGCACGCTCACGATCGGAGTCACCGCATTATTGCAGCTCACTCCACATAGGAGCTCTGGACAGACCTTGCAATCCTCGAGGAGACGGGAAAAAATTATTTACCGAGCAACGCAGAACCGCGTTGGCATTGGCAGACACACGCCTGAAGCTGTCGTCAAGGAGATCGAAGCTGAGAGAACCACAACTCTCTCGCGCTCGTATTCAGCCTTCCCGATGAATTGTTGTTCCTCATATTCGAACTCGCCGTCGACACCCGGAGGACTGGAGTCTCACGTGTATCGTCGGGAGTAACATGGTCATCCGTACGTCGCGGCTTTGGGCCTCCATCTGTGTCGCGCCCAAAGATATAGACATCCGTCTCAGGCGATTTGGCACCTGCGCCCTCAACATAAATCTCGTTAGCTGGAGCGACATCATAGATTACTTCCACCAGCAACAGCACTCCGACCACATCCTGGGCAGTCTCTTGTTATCCACGCATCGAAGGCGGATCATCTACGTATCAGACATGTGCGACCCAGTATTGACCTGCCTCGATCACAACGTTTAAGCTCCCGATGTTGAAGGGCGCCGTCTTTCGCGCTCAACATGCCAACCAACGAGTGTCCTTGACCTGCCTCTTGAATCATTCCCTACAGAACCTGGACGTGGAGAACCTGTCGTTTCCCATCACGCTAATGAAGCCTTACCCTAATGCACACAGTACCACGACTTTGTACGTCTTACTGTAAGGATCCGAGCCAGCGGCCCCATCCGAATGGCCAACGACTTCTCAGCATTTCATCTATTGATATCAGGGGCACCAAACGTCAAGCATCTTGCGCCCTACGGGCAACCCATTGGCATCATCAATTTGGCTTAGAACTTCCTTGTCTTCCCGCGCTTGTGCTGCAGCCCGCAACCCTGGAGCTAGGGTACTGCGGGACTGCATCAACGTGGTCAAACCCTTCGATTCCTGCCCATTTTCTCTGACCACGTGGCGCCTGGTTCAAGGTATATCCTACCACCTCTTCCACTCTGAGTCTGCGAGACCGAAGTTTCCCTGCGTTCCAGCTACCTCACTCCAATACGTTTCCGGTACAGACCCATCTGCCAGATTTGCCACTGCGTTTCCAGCAACTACCCACCCGCGATTGTCCGGCTCGGATACCGGCCCCGTCCTGGTGAGCGAGCCGAGAAGCTCCATTGGGCCCAATCAAGGTTTATCGTGGTCAAATCTTCAAGAGTTGACGCTTTTCAACTCCTCACCTATGACGTTGCGCCATATGCATACAAGGGCGAGAGAAAGGAAAGAAAACGAGCCATCCATGCCGCTTGTAATCATTAAGGCCTTATTCATTATTACCCTTCATTTCCGAGCCTACGCGACCCCTACGACAAACTACACAGTGACCTTGGTGGATATCGACATGGGCGTCTGGAGAGGATTCTGCCGCCCAATGCCAGTGCTAGTGGGCGGATCTTCGGAACTGGGGGCCAGGCGTTCTGGGTCAAGTAAGAGAGTGCGCGGGGTCCATGCACGGTTACTGGTCTGAGAGCCGGTGGGCATTGCTTTGCGACATGCGGCATCCGCACAGTGTATTTAAGGCTCACTGAAGGCTTGTGGCTTGGTTTACGGGTCCCCCTCTCGTCACCCATACATTTTTGAATCCGATTCTCTGTATGCATCCAGCGACATTTCCATCGTCGTATCTGTTGGTTAGACATCATGTATGTACTGCCTATCGTTCGAGCCATTCCAGTTGTCGCATCTAACACGTGCGCTAGGAACAGCAACCGCGCCTCCCACCGCCGGTCCACCTTTACCATCAGAACGTTTCAGCCGCTCGAGTTCTGGCAGGGATCCGCGCGGAAGTGAGACAGCTACGGGACACGGAGAGCAACCTGCAGACCCAGATCCAGCGGTTTCAGTCACGCCTAGAGGAGGTGCAGGCATTGCTATACAACAAAATTAACAAAGCGAACGAAATGCAGAACCTCCTGGCACCTGTCTCCAGGCTTCCAAACGAGATGTTACTCGCTATCTTCGAGGAGGCTGTCTCCTGCCAGGAGCCTAAGAAGGGGGAGCGCGTGGAATACATCATTTCCCAGGTTTCACGTCGATGGAGAGACCTCGCTATCAACTCCCCGCACTTGTGGAGGCGCGTGTGCATAGTCCCGGGCGTTACGCCCAACATTTTGGAGATGTACAAGAACAGGGCCTCTAGAGCACTGGATATAGAAATACGGGACTGGAGGGAAAAGAGAGAATTCCATAGGTTTGACGCAGCTTTGGAGGCAATGCTAGAATCATCGAGTCGCTGGCGCAGCCTCTCCATATCATGCATTTGCGATACGAATCTTTCGCACCTCACACTCAAACTTTCCCAGATCCGTAACTTTTCTGGGCTCAAACACTTCACGTTCCGCGCGCAGCGTCCAGGACAAACATGCTCCCTCTCGTTTCTGATGGACTGTGATCTTTATTCTCTCAAATCACTAGATGCCGAGAACTTCTTACTCCCAGGGGACTTAGCCAGCATTCGCTCACGCGCAGGACAGAGCTTCTCCAGGTTAACATCCCTCACTCTCAGGCGTTACAATAATGACGCCAGGTCGCTACGAATCATGATGGACTCCAGTGCCTTTCGTGTCATGCTCAACTCGACGCCTAATCTCACGAGCCTCACCTTACACGGGCAGCCACTCAGGTTCCGCAGTGATCCTAGTCCAGATGAGGAGGCTACCATTGTGTCCCTTCCATATCTGCAAACTCTCATTCTGCATCCAGGTGTATTGAAGCCGCGTTACCTGCAACAGACAGTATCAGCCATTCACGCCCCTGCACTTCGCCACTTCGAGCTCGTCTTCCCAGATTCGAAAATCCCTGGTCAGAACGTTGCTGATATTCTCTTTGATGCGTCAAAGCGTCCGCGGTTTCCACTCGTGGACACGGTCGTTCTTCATAACGCATCTAATTCGGGGACCGCCCCTTATTTCGTCCAAGCCTTCCCCTACACATCCCAGGCCACCATTGGCGGTCTGGACGTCGGTCTGTTCCCTCTCGTCCTGCGTGCAGGAGCATATAGTCACGCTTACCCCGGGTCCACATATTGGCATCGTCTCCGCAACCTCACACTCCGACAACCTCGACCGGAAACATTGCGCGTCGTTCGCGAATGGATAAAAGCGGAGTATCATCGCGGACGCTTGCCACCCTCGCTTGTCGTCGAGGGGTCACCGGATAACCCTGACATCAGAGGATTCTGCCA